>VXBP01001617.1:2936661-2969834 GCA_013400115.1 Rhinopomastus cyanomelas
ACAACCAGAGCTGAGGCATCGTCACAAGATTTTACTTGTTTCCATATTCAAAGGGTTAAGTGCTAACCCTGCATTTCCTAAATGGAGAGAGAGAGCCTGGAGAAATAATCTCTAGCAGGGACAACAGTTACAGGCTTTACAGGGACCTGTAGGTCTTGTGACAGTCTCTCGTCAGCCATTCAAGAGCCCGTGGCTTGGATGGAATCTCTGTTGCCAGTTGTGTACGTACCCAGTTCTTCCCCAGCCTGAGATGCTTCACCAGGTGAGATGGGAGTGGAAGGTAGAAATGCTTCTACGCTCGTGGCCGTGGTGATTAAGGTGTGGGGTTGCAGCAACTAGGAAAACCTGTATCCTGTGCCTGCCTGTTGCAGATGAGAACCACCCGCAAGGTGTCGGTGTGGCCTGTGGGGCTGGTCGGAGGACGACGGTACGAGCGCCCGGTCGTGGAGAACGGCAAAGTGGTTGGCTGGTACACTGGCTGGAGAGCTGACAGGCCCTTCGCTATCGACATGGCAGGTGAGCACCCAGACACACGAATGCGTGAATGTTCCTCTTCCCACCTGCTCTCACACTGGTCAGAAGTGGGTGGCTCTGTTCTGAAGCAGCTTTTGAAACTGATGAAGTGGTTTATCCTAGATGCTGTCTCCAGGCACATCAAGGACAAGAGTGTCATTAGGGACAGTCAGCATGGCTTCACCAAGGGGAAGTCACGTTTGACCAACCTGATAGCCTTTTATGAGGGCATTACCAGGTGGCTAGAGGATGGCAGAGCAGTGGCTGTGGTCTGTCTTGACNTCATGTTTATAAATATGTGAAGGGTGAGTGTCAGGAGGATGGAGCCAGGCTCTTCTCAGTGTCATCTAGTAGTAGGACGAAGGGCAGTGAGTGTGAGCTGCAACATAGGAGGTTCTGTATAAATATCAGAAGGAACTTCACAGTGAGGGGGATGGAGCACTGGAACAGGCTGCCCAGGGGGTTGTGGAGTCTCTTTCTCTGGAGATGTTTAAAACCCACGTGGACATGCTCCTGTGCCACTTGGTCTAGGTGATCATGGTCTGGCAGGGGAATTGAACTAGATGATCTTTCGAGGTCCCTTCCAACCCCTCATGATTCTNAGAGCAACTGACAGCAAATTTGCTGATGACACAAAGCTGGGTGAGAGAGAGTCTTCTCCCCCTTTACTCTGCCCTGGTGAGACCACATCTGGAGTACTGTGTCCAGTTACAGGCCCCTCGGTTCTTGAAGGAAACAGAAGTGCTGGAGGGAGTCCAGTGTAGAGCAACAAGGATGCTGAAGGCAGTGGAGCACCTCCCTGATGAGGAAAGGCTGCGTGAGCTGGGTCTCTTGAGCTTGGAATAAAGGAGACCGAGGGGTGACCTCATTCATGTTTATAAATATGTGAAGGGTGAGTGTCAGGAGGATGGAGCCAGGCTCTTCTCAGTGTCATCTAGTAGTAGGACGAAGGGCAGTGAGTGTGAGCTGCAACATAGGAGGTTCTGTATAAATATCAGAAGGAACTTCACAGTGAGGGGGATGGAGCACTGGAACAGGCTGCCCAGGGGGTTGTGGAGTCTCTTTCTCTGGAGATGTTTAAAACCCACGTGGACATGCTCCTGTGCCACTTGGTCTAGGTGATCATGGTCTGGCAGGGGAATTGAACTAGATGATCTTTCGAGGTCCCTTCCAACCCCTCATGATTCTGTGACTCTGTGAAGTGCATCTGCTGCACAGAGCCCTCCAGCGCTCAATGTCCTGGAAGCCTTAGCGTGCCTGTGTGTCTGTGTCGGCTAATTAAGTTGCTAATACTCCAGCTTAATTTCACTTGGTTTTAATTTGTTGTTTTATTGTTGGTCTGAAATGAGGTAGTTGTGAATAAGTTAATCCAATTAATTTTTACATGAGCTCCAGACCTTCATTGTGTCATCAGTCGACAGCAGACAGTACAAATGCAGCCCCTCCTTAGCCCTTGTGATGTCAAAGACCACCTCATCCTGAAATTGTTCAGTTTTTACTGGTGTTCAGGAGCAATTGTGCTAACTGCAGGTGGATGAAGTTTGGAAGTACTGGGATGAGAGGAAACAGCCTCAAGTTCTGCCAGGGGAGGATATTAGGAAGAAGTTGTATTAGGAAGAGCTTCAGGTCTGATGAGGAGAGGCTGAGGGAACTGGTGTTGTTTAGTCTGGAGGAGATTGAGAGGGGACCTCATTGCCCTCCACAACTACCCAAAAGGAAGTTGTAGAGAGGTAGGAGTTGGTCTTTTCTCCCAAGTTAATAATGACAGAGGCAGAGAAAACAGCCTCAAGTAGCGTCAGGGGAGGTTTAGATTGGATCTTAGAAAGTTGTTTCCTGAAAGTGGTTGGGCACTGGAACAGGCTGCCCAGGGAGGTGGTGGAGTCCCCATCCCTGGAGGTGTTTAAAAACCAAGTAGCTAGAGCACTTGAGGCCGTGGTGTAGGGGTTAGGGAGCTGTTGAGATAAGAGCTGGACTTGATGACCCTGGAGGTCCTTTCCAGCCAAGGTGATTCTGTGGTTGTATGAAACGCTGGGCTAAGGGAGAAATCACTGACAGCTACAGCCCAATAGGTGTGAAGGTAGAAAAACACTCCAAACAGATCCAATCAATCTTCTCCAGCGCTGTGAATGAACCACACGGTGCTGGCTTGCTGTCGGTCCGTGCTCAGACATCCTCTTGCAGACATTCACAGCTGACACACGGGTGAGTCACTGCCGTGGAGAGTCCGACTGCTGCTGTAGCAGCAGCTGCTTTTCCAGCAAGTGATACGAAGTAGTTGCACTTCAGCATCTCCTGTATTCAGGAAGGAGAGGGAAGCAGGAATACAAGGGCAAGAATAGGGTGGCAGTAACCAGCCATTTTTGTTTGTCTCATGTCTTTATGTTTTCAGAGAGGGAACATGAGATTGCTTTCTGATCTGAGATCCTCTTCTCAGACAGAGATGCGAATCCATGTGTTCAGATGGATTGGAATGTCTGCAGGTGAATGTTGATGCTCTGTGTTTTTGCAGTTAACAGCATCACCTGGCATGCACTGAGCATCCAGGTTCCTCAGAGGAGACAAGTGGGTCCATCACTCCTCAGGCCTGCGCAGGCTGCCGAGGGCTGCAGCTGTGCATTGCAGCAGCCTCTTCCCGGGGATTTACAGCCACGTGCTGACGCTGAGCTTCACAGGTGGTCGGGTGTGGGCATTGTAAAGATGACAGCAAAGTTCCTGCCTCCTTAGCACCAGGCAAAAAGCCATTACGTGACACTGGCCAAGAGACTAAACCACCTGTGAAGAGATGTGTGGGTAGCTCTGAGGTTGTTTATGCTTTGCTGGCTGAAACTCTGGCACGAGGGAACTGCAGCTCTGTTTGGAGCATTACCTGCTCGTACTTCTACCAGCGTCGTGGAAGGGAGGGGTAGCGAGACCAAGCTACACGTGTTGGGAGCAGGAGTTCCTGCAGACAGAAACATGGTGTAGTGGGCAGGGTGGGGTTGGGTTAATGCTTGGACCTGATGATCTTGGAGGTCTCTTCCAACCTTAATGATTCTGTGGTTGTTCAACCGTTTGCCAGTGAACTGTGACCTTAGTTGAGCTCTGACCCACAGCTACCATCTGCAGTGTCCAGTTCTCATTCAAAAACAGCAGAACAACAACCAAACACGAAGAAAACCCACCAAACCACTTTATAAGCAAAGTGCAGGAAGACTACTGCTCTCTTGCTTATAGTGTCGTTCAGAGCGTTTTCACGGTGCAGTCTTTTCCTGTGATGCAGTAATTTCTTCCTTAGGTTTTCCTCTTTAAAAGGCCACCAAGGAAGCCACTGGTCCCATAAAGGATGATACAGCAGCACTGAAACCAGGACAGGTTCATACCCGGCTAGAGAACACTGACCTGTGTCCATTCCCAACCAACATCTAGGTCCCGTCCTACCTGGTGGCAGGAGCAGAGGGCATCCTGTGCTCTTTGTGTGGAGTCTTTGCCCCGGGGAGGGCAGGGTGTGGCTCCACCAGCCCTGTTCCCTGTGTTCCTCACCCTCTCCATCTCCTCTTTCAGCTCCACCACCACACAGAGCAGATCATCCCCCTGCTCACACGGCAGACAGGTGCTGTTACTGCTGCCCTCAGGTACAAGCAAGAGTCTCCAGCACTTCCTGCAGCCGTAGCCCTGGACAGTTGTGTGTTTGCACGGGAGCTCCCATCTGGACCACTACCTTCCTCCTCACAACAGCTTTTGGCCAAGCTGAGACCATAGTTAGGTCACTGGGAGGGTGGTGACCACTAGCTAAATTCTCTTCTTGAGCCGGGAGGGGGACGGTGCCCTGCCTGCAGGAACTGCTGTCTCACCCAGGTGCTGCACCAAGACCTGAGGTCTCTGCCCTCCCTAGAGGGCTCTTGTACCTGTGGGGCTTGGCCACCCTCACTCTTGACCCACCTACTGCGAGTCAGCACTTCCCCCACACTGAACAGTGTTTAAAGCCCCAGGGGTGCTGCCTCCACCCCCACTGCCCACTACTGCTGATGCAGGGGACAGGAATTGGTCACCACGTGTCAGCTTGAAGACCTGAAAAAGAACTGTTGGGTTCCTCTGCTGGTGGAACCGCCTCACCCACTGCAGACCACGTGTGCTGAAGCTGCTGTCTTGGGCCAGGAGATGACACTACCAATCAAATCTACACCTGTTTGAAACACTGCAGCAATTGCAAAGCAGGAGTGTAACTTGCACCAAGACAAGAAGCCTGAAGGTTTTTCTCTGCCCTTTTATCTCCCCGTCTCCTCCAAGGGTTTGCCGTGAGCCTTCAGGTGATCCTGTCGCACCCGAAAGCCGTGTTCAAGCGTCGCGGTTCTCAGCCAGGGATGCAAGAATCGGACTTTCTGAAACAGATAACGACAGTGGAGGAACTGGAGCCCAAAGCCAACAACTGCACCAAGGTACCGATTTCCACTCCTAGCGAGACGCTCGCGTTGCCCCTGCAGGCACCTGTGCTAACACGGGTTTGGTTTCTAGGTTCTCGTCTGGCACACACGGACCGAGAAGGTGAATCTGGCTAATGAGCCAAAGTACCGTCTGGACACAGTCAACATTGAGGTGTGAACTGGAGACTCAGTGACAGGGGATGTGTCAGCACTCAGCCACTTAGAGTCTCCTTCTGTGTGAGGCCTTTTACCAGTTCCCTGGTGGACTTGTGTGGAAGCAAAAGGGAGACGTGGTGGGACTCTGGTAACAAACCAAGCGAGTGGGTGTGTTTGTGATCACTTGTCTGCATGCACTTCTGAGCTCATGTCTTAACCACCTGACACCTCCCTTTGCTTGAAGGCTGTTCCCACATAGGAAAGCACCCGGAGAACCGTGGCTGCAGCCAGTCCTCTCCAGACCATCACTTCTGTACGTATGGTTTATATTTATTCAGCTCCCCGGTGCAATGAGACCTTGTTTCACTCATGTACTGCCCCATCTATGTACTGCTGTAAAGGCTTCTCCAGCTGGACCATGTCCTCCCTCTGCAAGAGTAGCCTTCCTGAGGAAAGAGCAGTCACACAGCAAGGAAATAAATCCCCACGCCCCTCTGTGGATTTATGTTTTTAATATAGGGAAATAACATTTTATCATTACGAGGCACCATAAAATGTAAACACAATCACTGGCATAAACCTGGATATCTCTGCAAGGGAAAACACGCCTGCTCACCCCGAGTTACCGTGGCCACGCAGACGCACTGTGCCGCCGTGCACGTGCCTCGCCAGCCAGGGTGGGTGTTCGACCACGGGAAACTCAAACCATCAAAACATTATAAGAATAAACTATTGATTTGTAGAATTACTCCCGCATCCAGGTTTATCTTCCTTTCCATAACCACATTCCTTGTTACGCACACCATAGCGACGTCACAGTGAAATGTACGATGCAGCGGAGGTGGTCTGATACACTAGAAAACATCGCTCCATGAGACATTTACATTCTATTTATATAGTGATTAATTAAACAGTTGTTCATACAGTACCTTCTACAGGATTACTGGGTAATGTCTGGGGGCAGGAGGGTCGGGGTCTGTATTTTTCAGTATTACTACTACATCCCTTATATGCAAACATCTGATCTGGAACTTGGAGGGGAAAAACCAGGACGTGGTTACGTAGCTTCTTAAATACAGGGGCTATGAAATCAAATGCACCGTATGAAAACGCTGCCAAGGATGTGATTTCTTGATCTGCTTTTCACTACATCAACTTTAAATCGATAGAGACCACGGCACGGTCAGTCAGTTATATTCTGAATCGGAACAGCTGGGGAGAAAGAAAAGAGTTATGTACACGGGGGACAGTGGAAGGAAATCTATCTGAACGAGGAATGTTAGATGGCTGTTCTGGGAGAGACTTGTGTAGCAGCTTTCATTTCCACAGTTGTGTGCTGAGAGTCTGACCAGAGGAGCTTCCAGTCCACCCTGCTGCTGTGCTGGGGGACTGCCCAAAGCCCATCACGTTGCTGGAACTGCTGAGATTCATTCCGGCCATCTGCTGATTCATCTGTGAAAGACAGACACGAGCCCAGTTAGCACCAGTGCCTGAGCAGAGCCCGCTGCCGGCCCCAGCCCGCAGCCCCAGTCGCACACGTTTCCCTGCAACTCGTACTTCTTAGGACATGAAAACAGTGGCTCCACACAGGTTTTTCTCTGCAGGGCTGCTTCTCTGGAGCCATTCAGTCACTGCTACGCTGGCTGCAGCACTTCCTGTGTCCATCCAACTTGGATGGGCACCCCAGTGAGGAATTCAGAGCGGCTGACAGAGGAGTCAGATGGGTCTCAGCTGGGCAGTAGGACAATAGGTAACAACAGGATGAGGGGTCATGGTCTGAAGCTGGCAAAAGGCAGACTGATTCTGGACAGAAGGAAAAGGTTCTTGAATCTGTGTGCGGGGCACCCCTGGGACAGGCTGCCCAGAGATGGGGTGGAGGCTCTGGAGCTACTTAAGGTGGGAAATTGGTCAAAACCCAGCAGGGATTCATTCACTGCAGGGGTGGTGCAAAAAGATTCTCCTCCCTAGAAACAGTCTGTAGTCACTGCAGTGGTCTGTGGTGAAGGTACAAACATTGCTAAGGGTGCTCTTCCTTGCTTTCCAGAACATGAATGTGTCCTGGCCAGCCAAACCCTGGCTGCACAGACAGCGTGAGGATGACCCTCCTCACAGGCCTGAGAGCAAAAGAGCACTGGGATCAGCTGCAGTCTGAGTCCATGATCAGGGCTGTTGGACAAACAACTTCAGATCCCAGTTCGAAACAGCAGCAGGTAAAACCCTGAGTTAATGCAAGCGTGGGGTCATGGAATGGATTAGGTTAGAAAGGACCTTCAGATGATCAAGTGCAACCATTCATCCAGCACTGCCAAGGCCACCACTAAACCATCTCCTTAAGCTCCACCTCTACAGGACTTTTAAACACATCAAGGGATGGAGACACAACCCCCTCCCTGGGCGGCCTGTCCCAACACATGTCCAGACTTAAACCTCCCCTGGCACAACTTGAGGCCATTTCCTCTCCTGTCACTGCTTGAGTGTCCAATACTGCCCCAGGACAACCTCCTTTCAGGTACTTGATGAGGGCTCCCATTCAGACCGAATAGCCCCACGTCCCTCGGCCACTCCTCACAAGTTTTGTTCTCTGGACCCTTCACCAACCTCACTGCCCTCCTCTGGACCTGCTCCAGCCCCTCAATGTCCTTCTTGTGCTGAGGTGCCCAAACTGACCCCAGAACTCGAGGTGAGGCCTCACCAGTGCTGAGTACAGGGGGACGATCACTGCCCACTCCTGCTGGCCACACTATTGCTGATGCAGGCCAGGATGCCACTGGCCTGGGCCCATGCTGGTCCATGTTTAGCTGACTGTCTACCATCACCCCCAGGCCCCTTTCCAGCCACTATCCCCCAGGCCTGTAGCACTGCATGAACAAACAATCCAGGCTGTAAAGTGAAACTGAAATGGTGGCTAAAGCCCAGCTTAAATAAATCCCAAACTGAAGTCTCCAGGTAAAACCCAGCGCTGTGCGCCTGCAAAACCAGTCCGTTGCTGGGCGTGGAAAGGAAAAGCCAGCAGATGAGAACAAGCCCTGCTCAGCTGCTAATTGCATGAGGTAGGCAGACTCCACACAAAGTCCCTGCTTTGAGTGGGGCCAGGGATGGGGTCACAGCTCCCCCACAAACTAGTGTCAGCACACAGAACATCTGGGTGTGAGGAGCTGCTCCTACAAGACAACTTGTAATAAATACTCGATTAGAGCCGGATTTTCTTGTCAGAGCTGACAAGGGCCTGTTTGACATTAGACACCTAAGAAAGGACCGTTAGCGATCGATCGCTCCTTGTGTGTCTGGGCTCAGCAGTTTGCAAGTCTCACCTTTCAAAAAGCCCTTTTCAGAGCAGACTGGCAGCCTGTGCCCCAGAGGAGGGGCAGTTTTGGCCGTGTAAGAGAAATGCTGTTGGTCTTCACCAGCGTTCCCACCACAGGACCGAGCAGAACAGCAAAATCAAGTGTCACCCAAGCGAAGTCACGGGTCACTACCAGAGTTCCCACAGTAAGCAGTGTGGCGGCACTTCTTGGAATTCAAGGAACACTCCTGAAGAACGTTGCTGTTCTGAATTCATTTAGGTCTGTGCCACAGAATCGCAGGGTCGGAGGGACCTCCAAAAGTAAGCTAGTCCATCCCCCCTACAACAAGCAGCACCATCTCTGACTAGAACCAGGTTGTCCAGAGCCCCATCCAGCCTGACCCTGAACAGCTCCACCACCTCATCTCCCCCCATATCCTCCGAAATCCCTGATTCCCAGGTGGTCCAGTACAGATCCAGTGCTGAGGGTGCACTGTAAGTGGGAGAGTGGCTACAGGCCATCCTCAGTCCTGCTTTTAACTGTAAGGCTGGTGTATGAATAGCTGGCCTCTGTCCCTACAGCTGAGGCAGCTTTTCATCTCGTGAGTTCAGAGGCCAGGAAGAGAGCAGCTACGGAAGCAGAGAACTGAGTTGGGTCACTCTAAGCAAAATTTATTCCCTGCTGATACTTCAGCTGGCCTTTAATTGATCTCTAATCATCGATAGTTACTCAGATTGAACAACAGCTTGCCTTTAATTGATTGCTAATCATTGATAGTTACTCAGATTGAACACCACCTTGCCTTTAATTGATCGCTAATCATCAATAATTAATTACTCAGATTGAACACCACCTTGCCTTTAATTGATCACTAATCATCAATAATTACTCAGATTGAACACCAGCTTGCCTTTAATTGATCACTAATCATCAATAATTAATTACTCAGATTGAACACATGCTGAAATACCTGTAGAAATAGATCAGCGAGGGGTAACCTGCTTTTGCCTGGTCACCTTCTACAACTGAGTGGTCTCCGAAGCCAACGAGGGGGAGAGACACTCACCCAGGGCAGCTGCATGACCAACCACAAAGTGTCCTCAAGGCCATCTGACTGGTTAACAAACACCTTCCTGCAGTAGAAGATCACGCTCCGGCCGGCGTGAGGGCCAGGGCAGCCCAGTTAGCTGGTCAGCACCACAGGCAGGTACAAAACTGCTTGGTCCAGTTCTTGACTGGATTCAGAGAAGACACCTAAAAGCCCATGGGGAGTTCACCCCTCAGTGATCATCGGATGCCACTGGAGACCACCAGGGATCTTTCAAAAGACCCTACAAGGACTCAGGGAGTTTGAGCAATGAAAATATTGTAAGTGGTCCTATAAAACAGGGTGAAAATGTGTGGATTTTCTGAGGAATGTTGTGGCTCTGGGTGTCTGCTACACGTGGAAGTTGTGCAGTTGCTGCAGTGAGCGATCCTTGTGCATCCAGCACCATAAACAGCGTGCCAGCTCCCTAAACCTGAAACAGAGGTCTTGGAGGGGTCTTTATTTTGCCAGATTTCACAGCATCAGTGCCTCTAAGCTGTTGATAGTCCAGCAGCCGGTCACTTGGCCACCCCACAACTTTCCTCCTACAGCCAAACCCCTCATCTCTGCTAACAGCTCTTGCCTGGGATAGCAAACCTTTACCTGAGAAAGGTTCCACTGAGCTTGCTGGCTTTGCTGCATTCCAAACTTGTTTTGTGGCGTCACCATCTGTCCCACCATTCCACCTTGAGGTCCAACGACATTTTGAGGAAGTCCCATCACACCAGTTTGTGTTGTACCAGTAAATCCATTGGGTATTCCCATAACACCTGTGCTCTGTCCCATCACTGGCACTGACTGTCCCATCATGCTTCCCATCATCCCGGTTGCTGCAGGCACAGGCACTCCCATGGCTGGAAAGCCTTGAAAATGAGTTGATGGTTGTGTGGTAAATGGCATTGAAGACGATCCCATGAATATACCTGCAGCAGAGAAATGACATCCAACAGCATTTGGGGTTTTTCTCCCCCATACCCATTCTAGAGGGTAACTCTCCCCTCTCCCTACTTGGACCCCAGTGCTATGAACTCAGTGCCTGGTCAAAGCAAGAGATCTTCACACAGCAGTCAGCCAGACCATAAGTGATGAATTGGGTTGCAGAAGCTGGATCTTTGTGTTGTTAAGTTGAAGAGCTGTAAATAAATGAGTCACATACTGTATTTATTTGGGCTTCTGTCTAACATCTCTGTCATTTTCCCATTTTTATAGAAGACAGAGCTAAAAATCTGTGTTTGAATAGAGGTAGCAGTACCCCAGCCTTCATTTCACAGGGGATGAAGATAACTACCCCGAGGCAAGATCAGAACAGGAGTGCAGAGCAGCCTGTACCGCGACTTACCCGGAGCGCTCTGCTGCTGCATGCTTCCTGTGCCATACAGGGACAGGATGGAGTCTTTGGAGAGCTGCTTTTTCGCCGACTCCTCGGATTTTGTTGTTTGCTCAGTGAACAGATCGAGATCCCCGGACGCCACGGCCATGGCGGCAGCTGCTGGTTTAGTGGGAGTGCTCTGGAAAGGAAAGGTCAGGACAGCCTCGTGGATGAAACCAGCAAAAGGTGTCACGTTAAGGATCTGCTGCACATCCTCACTCCTGAACCCAGTAAAACCCAGTCCATCTGCAGAAATTAACTCTCCATAACGGAAGGTTTTAAAAGACACTGAAGCGCTGCAGACAGCTCCAGGGTGTTATACACGGACTCTTCGCTTCTTGTCCACTGCTCATCAGTGACAGGAGCAAAAATCATCAGCTACAGTTAGGTTATGAAAATTAATTAGAAAATCAATGAGGAGATTACAGTTCACAAAATCATAGAACATTAGGGATTGGAAGGGACCTCGAAAGATCATCTAGTCCAATCCTCCTGACACAGCAGGATCTCCTAGACCACGTCACACAGGAACACATCCAGGTGGGTTTTAAACATCTCCAGAGAAGGAGACTCCACAACCTCCTTGGGCAGCCTGTTCAGTGCTCTGTCACCCTCACTGGGAAGAAGTTCCTTCTGATATTTATGTGGAACCTCCTGTGTTCCAGCTCACACCCACTGCCCCTTGTCCTATCACTAGATGACACTGAGCAGAGCCTGGCTCCATCCTCCTGACACCCACCCTTCAAATATTTATAGATATTAATGAGGTCACCCCTCAGTCTCCTCTAAGCTAAAGAGACCCAGCTCCCTCAGCACTTCCTGATAAGGGAGGTGTTCTTCTTCCTTAATCATCTTCATTGCTCTACGCACTCTCCATCATTGCCAGGCCACTCTCCATCATCTTTTCTAAGCCACTGGGATCAGGAGAGGTGCCTAGAGACTGGAGGACAGCAAATGTCACTCCAATGTTCAAAAAGGGTAAGGAGGAGGACCCAAGTAACTACAGACCAGTCAGCCTCCCCTCCATCCCAGGAAAGGTGATGGAACAATTTGTCCTTGATGCTGTCTCTAGGCACATCAGGGACAAGAGGGTCATTAGGGACAGTCAGCATGGCTTCACCAAGGGGAGGTCATGCTTGGCCAAGCTGATGGCCGTTCATGAGGGCACCCTCAACTCTTGTCCAGTGTTAGCTCTCAAACCAGAATGAATTCAAGTTCAATCCTGAAGCACCAGAACATTCTCCCTGCCCCAGTTTACCAAGGAGCCCATGTTGTCAGCATCAGGCAGCAGAAGACAGGTTTCCACCTCTCACCCACTGGATTAGATTAGATTTTCTTTGAGATTACCAATTAAAAACAAGATTAAAAATTCACACCGCGGAAGCTGTTTACTCTCCTGATCATGGTGCTCACGAGGAGGTACAATTTCACTGGAAATCCAGACTGTTTTGTTAACAGTCAGTAAATACATCAGACAGGCTGGAGAACTGGGCCCACACAAACTGCGTGAGGTTCAACAAGGCCGAGGGCAGGGTCCTACATCTGGATTAGGGTAACCCTGAGCACAAAGTCCTGCTGGGAAGTGAATGAACTGAGAGCAGCCCCGAGCAGAAGGGCTTGGGGGGTGCTGGCAGCTGAGAAGCTCAACATGAGCTGGCAGTGTGTGAGGGCAGCCCAGAAAGTCAACCGTGTCCTGGGCTGGATCAACAGAAGTGTCACCAGAAGGTCAAGAGCAGAGGTTCTGCCTCTTGCAAGACCCCACCTGGAGTCCTGCATCTAATTCTGGAGTCCCCAATGCAGGAAGGTCACGGACCTGTTGTAAAACCAGAGGATGTGAGCTCAGTCAGAACTCCTTCCCATTCACCATCCCCTCTACTCTAAATATTATGACAACTACTCTATGAAGAGAAATGAAGTGCAGATCGCATGTCCCAAACATAAAGCCAAGAACACATGCAGCAGCTTCTGGGCTGGCTGAGGCAGAAGCCTTCTGCAAAAACAAGCTTCTAAAGTATCTCAAAAGGGCCCCACAAATGGAGAGGCAGCTGAGCACTCTACCTCTCAGAAGCCACACTGGGTAAGGAAGCCAGTACCAGCCGTGTCCACCACCACCACCTCCTCCTTGCAGGGTAACAGCTCCTTTAAAACGGCTGCAGCTTGAAGCTGTTTCTTTGTGTGTCCAAAGCTGCCTTTCTCAGCTGCAACAGGCATGGACTCACCAAATCACTTAGGCTAGAAAAAACCTTTAAGATCACGGAGTCCAGTCATCAACCCAATTGTCCCAAAGCCACCACTGAACCCTGTCCCTAAGCTCCAGATCTCCACCACTCTCAAAAACATCCAGGGATGGTGATTGAACCCCCTCTTTGGGCAGCCTGCTCCAAGGCCTGAGGACCCTTTCAACAAAGAAGTTTTCCTTACTGACCATCCAACCTAAACTTCCCCAGCTCAACTGCAGTCCATGGAGTTGCTTCCAGACTACTGTGGCTACAAGACAGGGAGCAGCCCAGGTGCAGGGGTTCTGCGACTTCCTCAAGGAAAGAGAGGCATACAGACTCTGAAAGCCAGATGAGCCCCGACAGTAGTATTCACTTCTCTTGACATCCATTCTGGATTTTGAGGATGAAGCTCGAGATGCCAACTTTTTATCAGCTCTATGGGAGGAGCTGCAGATTTCTGCACCCCAAAGCACTGAGAGACCATACAAAGTGTTCCTTGAGCCACATAACCTGAGACCCTCCACTAAAAACGTACTCGGTGACACCAATTACAAAAAGAACAAGGCAAAAGAAAGCAAATGGAAAGAAAACATGACTGCCATCCCCGGGGAGCTGGAAAAGCAGGGAGAACCAGAAAGGAAGACCATGCTGCCTCATAATTCTGTGTGCAAGCAGTACAGAGGCTGGGAGAGACGAGAGAACAACCATTCCAGCTGTAGCACAGGAGAATCAGCCCTTTCAGACAGTCTGCACCGTGGACAACGTCTGACAAGGACGTGCTCCATCTGTGAGGATGCAGGGCTCCCTGAAGGAGCTTGCACACACACACACAGGGAGCACTGAGGATGTGTTACCTGGGCAGGTGCAGGTAAGGGATTGGAGATCATGGGGCCGAAGATATCCAGGTCATCATTCAGGGCTGTGACAGCAGCGGTGCCTCCGTTTGTAACAGATGCTTCGGCTGGACCATCTGAAAAAGAGCAGAAGCACATGGAGAGTGAAAGTTGTGACTGTTTTTATAATTAAAGCTGCCCAGTCCCTCCCCCTGTGCCCCCACCACAGCCCCTGACCAGTGTCTGACATGCACTGGTCAGGCTCTCGTACTGTTCAGATCTCCTCACAATTGTTTTCCCTATAAAGATGGTGCATTAGGGTGCTTCAGGGCAAAAATCAAGCACAGCACCACACATGAGGACTTCCTTACCTTCACATCCCTGGAAGGGGCTGTGAGAAGGCTGGAGAAGGCTGTTCCCAAGGGCAGGGAACAACAGGATGAGGGACCATGGTTTGACGCTGGAAAAGGGCAGATTGAGGCTGGACAGGAAGAAAAAGGTCTTGAGTCTGAGGGTGGAGGATCCCTAGAACAGCCTGCCCAGAGATGGGCTGGAGGCCCCATCCCTGGAGCCACTCAAGGTCAGGCTGGCTGGAGCTCTTGGGCAACCTGGTCTGGTGAGTGATGGCCCTGCTAAGTGTAGGGGGGTTGGACTGGATGCCCTCTGGAGGTCCCTTCCAACCCAACATACCCTACAGTTCCCTAA
Source organism: Rhinopomastus cyanomelas (assembly GCA_013400115.1). NCBI lineage: Eukaryota > Metazoa > Chordata > Aves > Bucerotiformes > Rhinopomastidae > Rhinopomastus > Rhinopomastus cyanomelas. Next base: position 2,951,228 of record VXBP01001617.1, read on the forward strand.
GCACAGCCACATCAGCCTGTCAGGACACAGCACTGTATTTTTAAGTGTCTTTTCCAGCCTGCCAACACTGTTAGTGAGAACCTACAGTGATGTCTGACTGAGAAGGCATGGACTTGGCAGCCCTGTGTCAGACAAGACACCGACCTGTGATCTGGAATGAAATTTGTATTTCAGAAGCCATGAAGTTATGACTGAGATGCTCCTTTACTCTCAGGTATGTCACAACAAACCTTGCACTGTGAAAGCAGCCCATCCATCCCCCTTTCGCAGAAGCACGTTGCACTGCCTTCACTCTCATGACTTCTGAGCGTGGCTGAGGGGAGCACACTGAAAAAACTACTACTGACACCATAAACCAACTTCTTCTCGATGTTTTATCTGATGCTTAAAGAACAACCAACCTTCAGGCTGCACAAGTGGTACCTGCCATTCTCATTACCCAGAGTGAAGGTCTGCAAAGCCAACGCCACCTTTCCCAACAGACTCTTCAAAGGGTAAGGGTTGGGTGGTTGGTTTGTAAGGTCACACCGTTACAGGGAGGCAACCAGCACATCTACACAGCAGGGTAGTCACCAGTCTGAAACACCACAGGGTACAGACTGCCCCACTGAGCCCCAGTCAGATGGCAGCAGAGCAAGGACTTGTGGTATCACAGCCTGATGGCGTTAGAGTAGGTGACATCACCGACTGATCAAACCACAGTCGGGACTAATGACATCACAGCTGAAGCAGTGGAGCTTGAGGGCAGCCTTGGGTGCAGCGACCAGAGATGGTAGAGTTCAGGAACTTGTGGGGTAGGAACAGAACACCTAGCAGAATCACAACTCTGGACTTCAGGAGGGCCAACTTTGGCCTTTTCAAGCAATTGTTAGAGGAAATCCCACGGGACAGAGCACTGGCAGCTAAAGGGGCCCGGGGTAGTTGGCTAACATTCAAAGACCACCTCTTTGACACACAACACAAGAGCCTTCCAACAGGAAGGAAGTCAAGGAAGGGAGTCAGAAGACCTGAGTGGTTAAACAAGTTGTTGATGGGCAAACTCAAGAGAAAGAAGAAAGTCTATAGGTCATGGAAGGAGGGGATGGCCTCTTGGGATGATTAAAAGGCCCTAGTGAGAGGATATAGGGACACAACTAGGACAGTAAAGCCCTCCTTGGAATTAAACCTTGCAAGAGAGGTCAAGGGCAACAAAAAGGGCTTCTTCAAATACACAGCAGGTAAAAGTAAAATAGAGGCAATGTAGGCCCCCTGCTGAATGAGATGGGTGCCCTGAAAACACAGGATCCAGAGAAAGCAGAGATGGCTGAACACCTTCTTTGCCTCTGTCTATACTTTGGGGGCTGTCCTGATCAAGCCCCAGACTGCTGAGGTTCCAGAGGAAGCTGGGACAAAAGAGGTTTACCCTGGGTTAGGGATCAATTCAGCAAACTGGATGGGCATAAACCCATGGGCCCTGATGGGATGGACCAATGCATGCTAAGGGAGACAGCGGAGGTCATTGCTAGGCCACTCTCCATCATCTTTTCTACGTCACTGGGATCAGTGATGGGGACTGCCTGGGGACTGGAGGACAGCAAATGTCACACCAGGAAAGGTGATGGAACAAATGTGTCTCCTGACACATCAAGGACAAGAGGGTCATTAGGGACAGTCAGCACGGCTTCACCAAGGGGAAGTCATGTTTGACCAACCTGATGGCCTTTTATGAGGCAAAACCAGGTGGATAGATGATAGCAGAGCAGTGGATGTGGTCTATCTTGACTTCAGTAAGGCATTTGACACAGTCTCCTACAGAATCCTTGCAGCCAAACCGAGGCAGTGTGGTCTGGAAGATCAGGTAGTGAGGTGGATCATGAACTGGCTGCAGGATAGAAGCCAGAGAGTGGTGGTCAATGGGACAGAGTCTAGTTGGAGGCCTGTATCTAGTAGAGTCCTTCAAGGGTTGGTACTGGGACCAGCACTATTCAATCTATTCATTGATGATTTGGATGAGGGATATGGGTGCACTGTCAGCAAGTCTGCTGATGACACAAAGCTGGGTGGTGTCACCGACACCCCAGCAGACTGTGCTGCCTTTCAGCAAGACCTGGGCAGGCTGTTAAGCACTGGAAGAGGCTGCCCAGGGAGGGGGGTTGGGTCACCATCCCTCGAGGTGTTTAAAAATCATTGGGAAGTGGTGCCTGGGGACAGGGTTTAGCAGTGGGTTGTTAGAGATAGGGCAGTAGAGTTAGGTCAGGGTTGGAGCTGATGATCTTGAAGGTGTTCTCCAACCTGAGCAGTTCTGTGAATCTGTAGGTCTCTCAGTAGGGAGGGGGTGAGCTGTGCTATTAAATTCATTTTAATGCTGTTTGATACAAGAGATCAAACATTTTCATAAGCAGCAACAAAGCCAAGCAGGAGTCTGGGCTGCATCTGCAGGGGCACTACGAGCTGAGGTGGAGATACAGTCACTCAGTGCCCTTCAGCCTGCACATGGAATCTGTGCCCTGCTCTGGTTCCCCCCATTCAAGAAAGACGTGGACAGTGTGGAAAGGGTCCAAAGGAGAACCCTGAGTATGGTCAAAGGGCTGCAGAACCTGCCCAGTGAGGAAAGATGGAAGGAGTTTGGTCCATTCTCCCCAGAGAAAAGCAGCCTTGGAAGGGATCTCATCCCAGTGTGCCAGTACTTCAAGGACAGCCACAAAGAAGCTGGAAGATCTTCCTTCACAAGGAGTCCCATGGAGAAGACAAAAAGCAAAACGTCTACATTTCATGTAGACATAAGAAAATTGTTAAAGCAAGATCAATTACTGAAGCAACCTCCCCAGGGATACTGGTAGAGTTCTCATCACTGGACCTTTCCAAGATGCAACCAGTCAGGCTGTTGGCTAGTCTCCTCTGGGTTCCCCTTCCCACAGGTTGGGCCAGATGCTCTTTTGAGGTCCCTTCCAAGCTGAGCTGTTTTATGGCTTTATGATATACTGAGCTGAACAGATCTGTTAATCCTCCATGGCAAGCACAACTACAAGCCAGTTCTCCAGAAGACAGGTTGCTCTCATTAATGCCAACCTTGTTTGCAACTCACTGGAGACCACATGCTACTTGCTTATTGCACTGCCTTTGCAGTCGTTATTTAAATGATCTTTAAACACTCCCTCCTCTGCAATTACAGGGTTTTAACACACTAATTATAAACTTTGCCCTTTGTCTGTCTCATTGAAGCAGCACAGCTGTTGAACATCAATTATACTGCTCTTTCGACAGCATCGTACAGCTCGAGCGAGCCTGTGCAATCTGAGCTCATTATCCTATCATCAAACACTGCTACCAGGATGCTTTTCAAGTCATCATCCAAAGGATACAGAACCCCAGCAATCTCAAGCCCCACACATTGATTATGTTTCAGTTCTTAATTAGGTTGTTGGTCTGCTGAAGGAAAAGGAAAACCAGCTTCCCATTGATTCTAAATTGCCTTGTTTTTTTGGTAATAGCTTCACTCTACAGCCACACTGTCACTTCTGCTTGCCTGGGGGAGTGGACTATTTGAACTGAGGCACGGGCCACAAAGCACACACCACTGCTACAACACCAGCTCCACTGCACGTTCTCAACCAGAGGAGCCGCTGGCTCTTTTGTCACACCCTCTTGACACCACTAAACCAAAGATTAAACCAAACACTTTTCTGTGAAGTTTTTAGTATAAAATGACATGTAAGAGACCTATTCGCCTCCTCCGATACCCCATAATAGTTATGCAGAAATGGGAGAATAACAATTACAGTGACATCAATCCAATACTTTCAGTATCCACTCACAGCATCTCCCTAACACTGAACAAACCAAAAATAACTGATGTAACAGTCTTTCAGTTCCAGTTTAAGATTTTATTCAATAGAAAACAAACAGTGCAAATGTTTAGGGGCTTCAAATCCACGAGCACAGAGAAAAGAAAAACTGAAACACAAACCAACCCTCCGTGTTTGATTGAAAGACACATAAGTATGTGCTGCTTACCAAGTCCTAAAAGGTCAATAGTGGCTTCTGATGACTTCTTTGGACTTGATTTCCCTTCTGACTGCTGGTCCTCTTTCTTCTGGGACTTTAAAGGGAAAAAAACAAACCCAAGTAAACTTTCTGTAAAAGATACAGTGCTCACAAAAACTCTCACTGGAGCTGCTGCTCCACAATCAGATGTAAAAGCCCTTTTCTCTTCTTGTTGATCATAAGGAACTTAATTTGTAAAGAAATAAGTTGCAGTTACGGTTATAAGGGACAGGCATAAGATGATAAAAAAATATCCTTGTACCTTTGCTGGTACTTAATCAGTTTTTAAGTACATCTAGTTTCCAGAACAGGTTAAAAATAAGCTGTAATCTTAAACAGTATCATGCAATGGGCAAAAAGCTGTCTGTAATTTGATTTGTCAACTAACTTCAGCATCCACTCCATGCAGCCTTACAGGGAAAAACCTGTAAAAGGTTGAATGTAAAAACAAAAAGAGGAATGATGACTGTATTTAGTCTTCCTGAGAAGAGCACCCGCAGTACATGCAAACTTTACAGATGCTAAGCATCAAGGGGTCACCAGAATTACACCCCATCTGGGTGGAAAATCCTTTCATTCTTTTGTCTGTGAACCTGAAGACAAATAAATCATAGAATCATTAGGGATTGGAAGGGACTTTGAAAGATCATCCAGTCCAATCCCCCTGCCAGAGCAGGATCACCTAGACCAAGTCACACAGGAACACATCCAGGCAGGTCTTAAACATCTCCAGTGAAGAAGACTCCACAACCACCCTGGGCAGCCTGTTCCAGTGCTCTGTCACCCTCACTGGGAAGAAGTTCCTTCTCAGGTTGATGTGGAACCTCCTATGTTGCAGCTCACACCCACTGCCCCTTGTCCTGTCACTAGATGACATTGAGAAGAGCCTGGCTCCATCCTCCTGACACCCACCCTTCAAATATTTATAGACATTAATNTATCAGTAAATACCCCATAAAACTTAAATTATTGCTATGAACACAAACTAGCAATATTTCAGAGCAGAATTTCTCAAAGCTCACACACTCGGTTCTTCCCAGCTCTACAAAGAACTCTACAAGGGCACAGACACTGTACAAAGCAGCAGTTCTGGCTCGTTGCTTGCTGTCACTTGACTGATTTTTTTATGCTAAGCTGCTTCACAATTCTGAATTCAGAACAACTGCTTTAATCTGAAAAGCAAAATGCCATCAGAATTATGTTAAATGTGCAAACTGTCACTGCTCCAGAATTATGTGAAATGTGCAGACTCCAGAGCAGAGTTATGGTCACTACCCACGTGCAGAAGCCTGGAATCAATCAAAGCTTGATGGGGCTTTATGTTTTTCCACAGAAATCAAAACACATCAGTAAGAACTGAACATGTTTCAAACAATCAGAATCATTAGGGATTGGAAGGGACCTTGAGAGATCAGCCAGTCCAATCCTCCTGCCACAGCAGGATCACCCAGATCAAGTCATAGAGACAGTCTGGGTTAGAAGGGACCACAGGATCATCCAGTTCCAACTCCTCTACCATGGGCAGGGACACCCCACCCTAAAGCCTCTTTCACTCAGCACTTATCCCTGTGGCACATTCATCTCATTACCTAAACTAAAAATGTTAACATAGAGCAGGAGCAACCTGCTTAGAGTCTCTGCTTGGTATCACCAACATTTTCAGCAATTATGACCTAAATATTTCTGTAGCATCATTCTCTAAGAAAAGCCCTGAAGGTACAGGGTGTCAAACCATGAATTTAAATAACAGTAAGATCCTCTAAGACACACTTTGCCAACATCATCAGTAGTTTTCTTGACTGGCAGCTTCTTTCCAGTCTTGCTCCCTTGCCAGTAATTAAACCAGTAGGCTTTGAGGTTACTTCACAGTTAATTGCTTTCAGAAAGACTCAACAATTCTTTTCAAGCTTGTTAGTCCAACAAATATTTCCTGATGTTAATACAGTGTTGGTTCCTTGATTGGGATTTTCTCCTTGAAGTGCTATTCACCTCCTTCACAGCCACACAGTTTTCACCAATAACTAACCTTCAGTCTGGAAAAGGACAAGAGCAGCTATTAGTCACCTAATGACTTGCCAGCACTTGGCCTGTACCACGGTGCTCACACAAACCAGCACCCAGCAGCTACCTGGACAAAAACCCCTTCTGCCTACACTTCATTCTAGCTGCACCACTATATCGCTCCCCCATTGTCTGACCACAATAAACACCAGTTGCCAGAATTTCTCACTGGTTTGGTGCTTAAGGTCTGCCATGATGCAGAGCTGGATGGAGACTGCTCTAAAGTCACCTGAAGCCCACAGGTCACAGAATCACAAAATCATTGAGGCTGGAAAAGCCCTCTGAGCTCATCCAGCCCAGGACCTAACAGCACCACAGCAACCAGACTAGGGCACTAAGGGCCACAGCCACGCTGGCCTTCAACACCTCCAGGGATGGGGACTCTACCACTGCCCTGGCCAGTCCATGCCAGGGTCTGATCACCCTTTCCATGAGGAAGAGCTTCGTAACATCCAACCCAACCCTCCCCTGGCAGCGTCAGGCCCTGCCCTCTCATCCTGGTGCTAGTTGCCTGGGAGAAGAGCCTGACTCCCATTTGTCCTTCAGGTCAGGTCTCTTCCAGCCTATCTAGCTGTGGCACGAAGAACGTGTTGGAACTCTTAGAAAAGAGCAAAAAGGGAAATCACATTGCAGCCACCTGAAAATTTGATTCCAAACCCTAAAGAAAGCAGTGCTGTTCAATTCCATTGTAGTGTTTTTGCTTCAACAGGACTCACTCCTAACTAAGCTTTAGGTAACGACGTGTCTTTGGGTGTGTTAAAGCTAAATACTGGAGCGCACAACAGGTAAAATAAAGTGCTCAACAAGGCAGAGAGTTCTCTTCAACTTCACATTTAATTGAGCATTGAGCTTTACCCCAAAACTCATGTATTTTGTAGAGGTGCAACAGAGCAGGACAAATTCTTGGGACTCCTGCACTGCAATTCCTTTCAGTTTCTATTGCTGGTCTGCCTGACTACCACAGCAACTATTTTTAAGTATCAACTATTCTTTGCCAAGTCTTTTGAGAAAAGGCTGTGTAAAACAGGAGACTAAGCAGCACTGAATGAACTAAAAATAGCATTTAACATCTGCTATGGAAAAGGCAAACTGAAGGGAGTAAGAGCATCACTTCGTGTACTTCAGGTGGAGCCTTCAAGGTTCCTGGGGCTGCTGTTCGTGGCTGGTTTAGCAATATCTGCTGTTTTATCAAGCACATGGTTACAGCAATTCCTAGATACATTCCCTTTGGATTGGATATTAACAGCTTCTCATGAAAAATCATCTTTATGTTACTAGAGCATTCTTGTGCTACATTTGTGAACATCAGAGCATGAAAGTTGCAGACAGGTGGCAACAGGCTCTTCTCCCAGGCAACTAGCACCAGGATGAGAGGGCAGGGCCTGATGCTGCCAGGGCAGGGTTGGGTTGGATGTTAGGAAGCCCTTCCTCATGGAAAGGATGGTCAAGCCCTGGAATCGACTGGCCAGGGCAGTGGTGGAGTCCCCATCCCTGGACGTATGAAGGACAGCCTGGTTGTGGCCCTTAGTGCCCTGGTCTGGCTGCTGTGGTGCTGTTAGGTCCTGGGCTGGGCTGGATGAGCTCAGAGGGCTTTTCCAGCCTCCATCATCACATTCCATGATGCTGTAATAAAGTACCTTTGCTGTGCAGCCCTGACATTTCCATTTCTCACAGCTGTCACTAATGGCCACCACAGTTTTCTTCAAGATTGTTCTCATGCTGGAGCATCTACTGAAAGCCTCTGCCTTAAATTATTCTGAGATTACTGAGAACAGTTTATTTGAGAACACAGACTCTCAGAATGCTTTGGGTTGGAAAAGATCTTCAAAGTTCACCCAGCTCTCAACATCACTGATAGAAACTGAGACCTCAACAACCTTCTAGGGAGACAATCCTTTTGCATCCTTCACACAATCAGCTCATCATCTAGCATGACTTGGAAAAACTGAGGTAATCTTTTCACAAGATCCCCAATACCCATTTAAGTTATCCCTTACTCAGCACGTAGTAGGTTCTGCCAACTTCAGAAGACAAAGAATTAACCTTGCATTCATCCCAACATTTTCACCTGTAAAGCAAATCTGTCCAATAGAGAGGCAGGGACACACTCTTTACTCAGACAACCAGACAGAACACAAAACCCCCCAGGGGGCAGAGCCTGAAGCACCATGTCTGCATGTTTCTTAAACACCTCCAGGGATGGGGACTCCACCACCTCCCTGGGCAGCCTGTTCCAGCGCCCAACCACTCTCTCAGAAAATAACTTCTTCCTAAGATCAAGTCCAAACTTCCCTTGGTGCAAGTTTCCTTTCCTCTGGTCCTGTCATTATTCACTTGAGAGAAGAGGCCAACCCCCACCTCTCTACAACCTCTCTTCAAGTAGTTGTAGATGTCTCCCCTCAGCATCCTCTTTTCCAGACTAAACAGCCCCGGTTCCTTCAGTCTTTTCTCATCAGACCCGAACTCCTAAGTAGAAAACTCTCCAAAGCAGACTTTGGTTAGTAGTGAAAGCATTTCTCCTTCTCTGCAGCAAGACACCAGTCACTGTCAAACAGTTGATCTACCATCTGTCCAGCCCAGTTACCTGCCCTTGTTTCCATCCCTTAACATTCCACACAAATACTTCCCGGTGCAATTCCATCAACCTTGCACTTCACTGCATGATGCATATACATCTGGAAACATATAAATGTGTAAAAAACCTCAGAGTTTCAAAACATCTGACTGCCCAAGCATTTCGTGGTGCCGTACCCAGCCTGAAAAACAAGGAGCTCTGTGAAAGCTGCAGGTTCATCCGCTAATTCAATGACGTGCACTTCCAACTCACTCACAACTTCCAGTTTACTCGCTAGATCTCAGCTGCTTCTGCGGTTACTGACAAGAAGGCTTCCTCTGTTAGGCAGGAATTGTGTGTCTTTTGTATTAAATAACCCAATTCCTCCCTTCTTTGCTACCTGCCTGCGAGAGAGCATAATCATCTGAGAATCCCCACACAGGGAAATCAGGTCAGTAATTCTCTACAAGCTTTCCAGCTGTGATTGCTACTGACAGCTCATGTTCAGCCTTGAGAAGGCTCAGGGGGACATTATCCCCATGTCCCAGCAAGAAGATGGTGACTCCCTTTTCACAAGCAGTCCCACGGAAAAGCCAAGGGGTAATGGGTTTCAGTTGCTTATTCAATCTATTAATTAATTACTTGGATGAGGGATTAGGGTGCACTGTCAGCAAGTTTGCTGATGACACAAAGCTGCGAGGAGCAGCCAACAGCCCAGCAGAAAGTGCTGCCTTTCAGCTGGAGCTGGACAGGCTGGAGAGCTGGGCAGGGAGAAATTTAATGAACTAAAACACGGGCAAGTGTGGAGTCTGGCACTTGGGCAAGAACAACCCCAGGTACCAGTATAGGTTGGGGACTGACCTGTTGGAAAGCAATGTAGGAGAAAGGGATATTGGGGTCCTGGTGGACAGCAGGATGACTATGAGCCAGTAATGGGCTCTTGCGGCCAAGAAAGCCAATGGCATCCTGGGGTGGATCAGAAGGGGAGTGTTTAGCAGACCAAGAGAGGTTCTCCTCCCCCTTTACTCTGCCTTGGTGAGACCACATCTGGAATATTGTGTCCAGGTCTGCTGGAAAAGAGTTCAGCACAGAGCCACAAAGATGATGAAGGAAGTAAAACACTTCCCTTGTGAGGAAAGGCTAAAGGAGCTGGGTCTCTTTAGCTTGGAGGAAAGGAGACTGAGGGGTGACCTCATTAATGTCTACAAATATTTGAAGGGTGGGTGTCAGGAGGATGGAGCCAGGCTCTTCTCAGTATCATCTAATGACAGGACAAGGGGCAATGGGGGTGAGCTGGAACATAGGAGGTTCCATATAAATATGAGAAGGAACTTCTTCCCAGTGAGGGTGACGGAGCACTGGAACAGGCTGCCCAGGGGAGCTGTGGAGTCTCCTTCACTGGAGATGTTTAAAACCTGCCTGGATGTGTTCCTGTGCGACTTGGTCTAGGTGGTCCTGCTGTGGCGGGGGGATTGGACTAGATGATCTTTTGAGGTCCCTTCCAATTGCTAATGTTCTGTGACTGTTATACTTCTGGGGAGATTCATACTGAAGTCCAGAAGAAAATCCTTTCCCATTGAAACAATTAACCACTGGAATAATCTCCCATGGTAAGGGGTCAGCTGCCCTACACTGGGCTGTTTTCAGCCCCAGCTGAACAGGCTGCTGGGATATCTCATTTAATCTCTATTTTAGCTGGATAGGTTGGACTAGATGATCCTTGAGGTCCCTTCCNGGCTCTTGCGGCCAAGAAAGCCAATGGCATCCTGGGGTGGATCAGAAGGGGAGTGTTTAGCAGACCAAGAGAGGTTCTCCTCCCCCTTTACTCTGCCTTGGTGAGACCACATCTGGAATATTGTGTCCAGGTCTGCTGGAAAAGAGTCCAGCACAGCGCCACAAAGATGATGAAGGAAGTAAAACACTTCCCTNCATTCAGTCAATGTAAGTCCTACACAAGGTGGTTTAGTCCAACCTCTGGAAAGCATTACTTACATCAGTGTTACTAACTTTTCAAATGACATTTTTACAACTTTTTGTAAATGTAAGTAGGTAAAATATTGACATATAAATCAGTAAATCCATATAATTAAGTAAAACTAATCCTTTCTTAATATTGATTTTAAGTCACGGTATTCTGTTCACCATCAAAAACCTGTCAGTATCTTAAGACACAGACTAACTCTTCAAAACTGAAGACACTGTTAGCAAGTGACCAACATCTATGTTGCCTAAACACAAAAAGGTACCAATGTTTCTTACAAAACTAGAATGGTCTCAAACAAACAGCTAGCCCGGGGAGGAAGACAAGACTATTACTTCGGAGTCTGTTGCAGTGGATCAGTCTCAGACACTGACCTGCTCACACAGACACGGGGAAGCTAATTTAAGGTGTCTCCATCAAGCCACCTAACAGACCTGAAGTGCGATCTGTTTGTGAAACAGGATCCTGTCTGCATGGCAGTCCTTCAGTCTGAGCACACCCCCAACTGACAACTGTTGTTAAGTGGTTCCCAGTCTACATTTCTATGTGAAAAATGTAAGTGTATCGTTTCCATTAGGTTTTTCACCATTAGGGCAAGATTCTGCACAAGATTCTGTACAATGTGTTAGATCTTCAGCCATCCGAACTAAAACCTTCACGGCAGAGCTCACAGACAGCTGCACCATAATCCTATTGCATTAATAAGATTTTATCTGGGTCCAGCCTAATTTGCTGATTTCCATGGAGAGAGGATTAAGACGACTCCTTTGTTCTTCATTACTGACCACCCAGTACTAGCATTTTATTGTGTCTGAGTTTACCACATTAGCTCAACTCTCATTTACTGTGGTCAATGCATTGCAAAAAGGCTTTAAGACCTTTCATGCCGGTACGTAGCCGAACAGGCTCAGCCTCACGGCAACACACCGCGCACAGGGCATGCGACTGCAGAAGTACAGCTTCCCAAACTGAAGTTGCCTTTCTTTTTAATACTTTCTGCTGAAAGCATCACAAAATATGAAACATTGACCCTTTCTCTTCACATCTTCCATTCATGTATTACAGCTGCACAAAATACAAGTGAAATACTGCTTGTTGGCATTTGTTTTCAAACGTTACGTTCTCAAAAGCGACTAACAGGGCTGCATCAAGGCCAGCAGATCAACAGGTGATTCTGCCCCTCTGTGCTGCCTTGGTGAGACCTCACTTGGAGCCCTGCATCCAGCTCTGGGGCCCTCAGGACAGGAAGGACAAGGACCTGATGGAGTGGGCAGAGGAGGCCACTAAAATGATCAGGGGGCTGGAGCCCCTCTGCTGTGAGGACAGGCTGAGGGAGCTGGGGTTGTTCATAAGGCCCTGCCCGCAGGGACCTGATAGAAACCTTCCCATCCCATCAAAAGGCTGAGGAAGGCTGTTTCCAAGGGCAGGGAACAATAGGATCAGAGGTCATGGTTTGAAGCTGGAAAAGGGTAGATTGAGGCTGGACAGGACGAAAAAGGTCTTAAATGTGAGGATGGGGGATCCTTGGAACAGGCTGCCCAGAGAAGTGGTGGGGGCCCCATCCCTGGAGGCATTCAAGGTCAGGCTGGATGGGGCTCTGGCAACCCAGTTTGGTAAGTGATGGCTCTGCGTTGGACTGGACGCCTCTTGGAGGTCCCTTCCAACCCAATTCTGTCGACGATTCTAAGTTCTGAGGAGTGTCTGAAAATCCCAGGGCCAAACTCTTTCTCCTAAGTTTGTCTCTTGATGAAAAGCATTAGAAGATAGCAAGATGACTGCTAGGTAACAGTCACAACATGAAAGAGGAACCTGAAGCTGAGCTGTAGATGGCAAGCCTGCAGAGAGGGAGAGGCACACAGCTGGAGTGCACAGGGATCAAAGTTGTCTAGAGATTCTGGGGGCAAAGTTTAGAGCAGAGCAAACTGCCAGCTCTGAATCTTTGAAAAGACTACATTGTACCCCACGAGGAAGGTCCTGCTTACAAGGACAGGAAAGGCTGAAGGAAAAGCTTTTCATGATCCCTTTTCCTATTTTTTATTATATTGTAATGGAAATAATTCATAAAAATCACAGAATGTTAAGGATTGGAAGGGACCAGAGCAGGATCACCTAGATCAAGTTACCCAGGAACATATCCAGGTGGGTTTTAAATGTCTTCAGAGAAGGAGACTCCACAACCCCCCTGGGCAGCCCATTCCAGTGCTTTGGCACCCTCACTGGGAAGAAGTTCCTTCTCAGATTGATGTGGAACCTCCTCTGTTCCAGCTGACACCCATCACCCCTTGGCACCTCTCACTGGATGCCACTGAGCAGAACCTGGCTCCATCCTCCTGATAACCATCCTTTCCATATTTATAAGCATTAATGGCGTCATCCCTCAAGTCTTTTTTTCCAAGCTAAATACCACCATTTTCCTTCTAGCCAAACTAACCTTGTTTTCAAAAAGCTTTTAGAAGAAATTGTTATGAAGTGCAGAATCTAGGCAGGTCCATCTTAAAACTGCAGCTGATCCAGAGTCGTGCTGTTTTATCTATAAATCAGATCAGGGTGGAAGTGATTCAATCCATCTCAGTTCACAGGCTGTGAGAAGCAGTAAATTTGCTTTTTATTATTATAGCCTGTTTTAAATACATCTCCAGTTTTAGAACCACAAATTATAGCTATATGAACTCAGCTTAATGTATTCCTACTCCTTTTCTATTGAGCTGATTAGTCTGGGCAAGATTACAACAGTGCAACTATCTTGGTTCCAGTTCCTCATTAAACTGCTTCTTTTATAACTTCCCCCAAAAGCCTTTTGAGTCACGCGTAAGTCAACATCAATGTCCAAACCAGAACTAAGAGGTAAGTATTTGTGATTCCTTCTTCATCCATCTCCTGATGAGAAACAGCTTTGTCCTAGCTAGAACAAAAGTGCTTTTGTGCTGAAAAATGCTTTTTAAATGAAATTGGGCTTTACCCAATACCAAGACCCTACATCTTTAGCCAGTCACCAGCTCAGATTCCAGATCTCCTACTCACTGCAGTAATGAAATGCAGGGCTACATAACACCTTGAGTCCTGTGTCCAGTTCCAGGTATCTCACTACAAGAGAGACATTGAAGGGCTGGAGAGGAGACAGAGGCAGCTACCAAGCCGGTAAAGGGTTCGTAACAGGTGTCGTATGAGGAACAGCTGAGGAAGCTGGAGCTTTTTAGCCTGAAGGAGATTGAGGGGAAACCTTATTGCTCTCTACAACTACTTGAAAGGAGGTAGTAGAGAGATGAGTGCTGGTCTGTTCTCCCTAGTGGCCAGTGATAGGATGAGGGGAAATGGCCTGAAGCTGCACCAGGGGTGGTTCAGGTTGGATGCCAGGAAGAATTTCTTTCCTGAAAGGGCTGTCAGGCACTGGAACAGCCTGCCCAAGGAGGGAGTTGAGTCCCCATCCCCAGAGGTGCTGAAGAGGTTAGATGTTGTGTTGGGGGACAGGGTTTGGTGGTGATGATAGGGCTGAGAAAAGGTTGGACTCCATGATCCTGAAGGTCTCTTCCAGCCAAAATAATTCTATGATTCCATGACTCTTAAACATGTGCAGGGACAGTGACTCAACCTCTTCCCTAGACAGCTTGTTCCAAGGCCTGATGACCCTTTCAGTATTATTAAGGATGTTGCTCCTAATACGCAACTGCACCTTTTTCTCTTGCTGTTCCTCTTCGCCTTCCTGATGTTTGTTCCACCTCAATCTATCTTGATTCCTCCACTTCCCTGCCTTTAGTCTGTCATCTAAACATTTAACAGCAAACTTCACAAAATATTCTCTGCCTTATCCTCAAGTGCTCTTATCTCTGCAACTCACAAGTCCTGTCCTGATGCAGCACCTCTCACTTGCCTGGTGTTATTGGGAGAAAATCTCTTTCCTCAGCTCACCTCATCTCTGCTTTGCTGGATCCAGGAGAAGCAGGTGACTGCACTCTGTATTCACTCATTAGGTTACTCCATTTCTCCTCCCTACAATGTTTCTGATTCTTGCAGTCTTTATATTGTGGTCTCACAGACTGACAGCATCATGCCCCTTTCCCAACAGAATTCTGCTTCCCAGAGTGCAGGACTCATGCTCTGCACTGGTGCTTGTTCTTCCATGATGACAAGGAGTATGATACCAACACTTCATCAATTCTAAGCATACTGTGCCTACAGATGCATTAAACCCCCCCCCCCCCAATTAGCTCCATGGAAATTCAGTTGTGTCTCTGACAGCTAATCAGACTGAAATAACCCCACAGGTTAATTCTTCTCACTTCTGTATCAGCTGATCACTTTTACTCTGCTGCTAGGGAAGTCAGGAGCAAATTAATGAGTACTTTATCATCATCCTCATATACAAGTACATCATTCTATTTTGCCAACCAAGCCTAACCAAAGCTGAGTTTTATAGCATCAAGATCCTATGCCTACAGAACTGTGAAAAAATAAATCATTAAGCTGCTGTTGTGCTGCAGCTCTGTATCAAGCTGATGTTGAGAACACGCACCAGGCTGAGGAAAAGCATCTGATCTCATTCCTGCCGGCTGACTCCTTCTCCAACACTGAAAAGACAAATATCCTTCTTACATCTGACAGAGAAAGGGTTTCTTTCACTTGCTGCTGCCTGCACTATCTGTTTCTGCATTTCTTTGTCTACAACTCCCAGCACCTAATGAGAGCCCTGACAGATTAATTTCATGAAGTGAGACTATTTTTCAAGGCAACCCTCAAACAGAAGGAGGCCTTTGTTGCCTGCAAAAGGAACGAGTTACACAATTTCTTGAAGAATCTAGGGTGATCTGCCTGTTCCCAGATTAGTACTAGGATCAGGCAAAGGACCCCAAACAAGCAGGTATCTTCTGTAAGGTTGAAAAGGCATGATCAGACATGTAAAACCGAGCTGGAACACGTCCATCAAATGCAGACTGAGAGAACAAGAAGGCTAAAGATGAAGCCTTACAAGCCTTCACCTGCTGTGGTTATAGGAGGCAGGTAAACTGGTTGTCCTGTACCTCATCCCACATCTCAAAATCCTGAGCTGTAATTGCCATCTACCTAGCCTGGATGTGTGAAAATGAAAAGAGTATAAATAAGAGTGTGCATTAAAAACCCTCAACCTCTTTCTTGAAGGGGCCCAGAACTCACCACAGTATTCAAGGGGAGGCTTCACCAGTGCCCAGTCCCAGGAGAGAATTACATCCCCAGTCCTGCTGGCCACACTATTGCTGACACAAGCCAGGATGCCACTGGCCTTCCAGGCCACCTGGGCACCCTGCTGGCTCCTGTTCAGCTGGCTGTCAACCAGTACTGTCAGGGCCCTCTCTGCTAGCCAGGTTGCTTTCCAGCCACTCACCCCACAGTCTGTAGCTGCAGGGGCCAAGGGGGCCAAAGCGTAGGACCCTGCCCTGGGCCCTGTCAAACCTCATCCCGTTGGCCTCTGCCCATTGACCTAGCCTGTCCTGATCTCTCTGCAGCATCTTCCTACCCTCCAGCCAATCTACTCTCACGAGCTCAGTGAAGCTGCACGAATTATTACACCAGAGTTTGCTTCTGCACTGACTTACTCCAAAACTGCTTTCCAAATTCAGAGAGAAGATCATTTGATTGGGAAGGGGCTTTTTTCCTCCCCCGAGCGCGCACATATATTTTTATCTTTTGATTTTGCAAAATGAACTGCTGCTGTTTGAAAACAGAACTTGAAATACATCTGCCTACAGCCACGGTGTACGGGCAGACACTTGTCATGATCCTCACGTAGAGCTATTGGGGAACGCACTGACAGATGGCGATGCCAGTGCATTCTGCAACCCTCACTGCAGAACTCGGCGTCGTAATGGATTTGTATAATCTGTCTTAGAAGAAATTGCTGCATTTAATTCTTACCTTGCCCATGCCATAACTCCATATAAAGGTGCACAGGCTTTAGCTGTACCTACACAGCTCAGTGTGTTTTAATATGGCCCTGTTTAATACCAAACACAGCACAGCAGAACCTCGACTGGTGTGACTGTCTACACTGGTGACATGATCCAGATGAATATTTTCAAGTTAGCTATACCTGAGCTGTGAATTCAATTCTACAGATTACAGACTTACCTTTAAAATGTACCTCATTAATGAAAGACAGTACTACATGTCCATATGGCACTCAATAAAACAGAAAACTTCCTGTGCAGGAGTAGCTTCTTAAAAAACTTCATGATGTGAGCTTAAATCTTAACAGATTTTAATCATAGAATCATTAGGGATTGGAAGGGACCCCGAAAGATCATCTAGTCCAATTCCCCTCTTCCCCCAAACACATTCCTCATCGTATGGTCAAGCAACCTCTACATGCAAGCAGTAAAGCACTGATGTGCTGTATCTGGATGATTACTCAGACAAACACACACACAAACACACAATTGATATTTGTGCTGGTTTCAATCTTTTGTTAGTGTCTAAAGGTATGATTTTCCAATAATTGGTAAAATAAAGTGCTCTTACCTTTTCTGCTGCTGACTGTTTGGATGGTTTTTCTGATTCTCGCTCTCTCTTCTTATCTTCTTTCTTTTTTTCTTTTTCCTTCTGTAAATACAAAAGGCATTTTCCTAATACTCACTAGCAAGCCATCTGCAAATACACTGAGCATCCACAGACACACAGAACCAAGAGGTATCTTTAATTAGTCCTCTTCAATTCAGAGCTCACGCTCCTAGCTCTTCTGCCTTCAGAAGTGACTCATTTTGCCTGAATGTTGTACCTGATACTGCAGCTTAAATATTGTGTTAACAATAACATCACTTGGAGAATTCAAGAAATCCTCAACGATAGTGCTACTAAACATATTCTAACTTGGAGAAGTCAAGAAAGTCACTCTTTCACCTGCTCATCTGCCTCTCTTCTTATAAACAGGAGGAAGAAGGAACACGTGTTTCTTCTCCTAAACTAAGGAGATCTGAAACGAAGAAAACATCTCTAGTGCTCCACTAACCCCAACAATCGCTGTCACCTAGTAACCTCTGAACTATCAGGAGGTAACTCACTCACAGCTTTCTGAACATAACTACTGTGTTTTGGAAGCTAATCTAGTAGCCTTCAAAACACACTCCTGACCATAAAAAAACTTCACTTGAGCCATGACAGCCCGAGTTGTTCTAGAACAGAAAGCGTAGAGGATCCCTTCAGTGCCAACGCACTAGAATGCCGGTATGTGTGGCTTTTCTGGTTTAGCTCTGAAGGAATAAATGGGGCAGTATTTTAGACCCAGTCTCTCTAGAACAAAGTATACGATGTTCACTGCAGCCCTGTAACACACAGAACCACAGAATGGGTGGGTTGGAAGAAACCTCCAAAGGCCATCCGGTCCCCTGCAGGGAGCAGGAACATCCTCAATTAGATCAGGTTGCCCAGAGCTTTGCCCACCCTCCCCTTGAAGATGTCCAGGGATGAAGCTTCAACCACCTCCCTGGGCAACCCATTCCAGCGTTCAACACACATTCTGCTGAAGAACTTCTTCCTAACAGCCCATTTCAATTTGCCCTTCTCTAATGTGAAAACACTGCCCCTTGTCGTATCTCTCCAGGCCTTCATAAACAGTCCCTCTGCAGCCTTCTTGTAGCCCCCTTCAGGGACTGGAAGGTTGTTCTCAGATGCCCCTGATGGAGCCTTGTCTTCTCCCGGCTGAACAACCCCAGCTCCCTCAGCCTGTGCTTGTAGCAGAGGAGCTCCAGCCCCCTGATACTCATCCCTCAGCTCTGTGGTGTCAGCAGTGATTGCCAGTCCCAGCAATCCATCTGCAGGCACTACTGTTGTGCACCTGCTGTACACTGCTGCTGAGAACGCACGAACATGAAAACGGGTGGGAAAAAAAGAGTTCAGCATATGTAACAACGGGGCGAGACAGCAGCTCCTAAGCACTCTTCCAGTCATGACTCTTGGGTCCCTCTGGTTTGAAAATAAAACATTACCAGGATACAGTTTTCTGTCAGTGAGGTTCCCCCCCC
>VXBP01001617.1:2969866-3115643 GCA_013400115.1 Rhinopomastus cyanomelas
CCCAAACTTCCACCAGCTGGGTAGGAGTAACTCCAGTGAGGTGACTCAAGTCCCAACCTTGGGATTATTTCACCAGGCATTGAGCTGAACACTCAATTCCTGGAAAGCAAGCCCACCACACCAGGCACCTGCTTAATTGTGGAGGTCCCCGAGGCCAAAACAAGGAATGAACACAGCCATGAAACCACAGTAATGGTGAATTCAGAATGTCTGTTTGAAGAAACACAGAGCAGCTTTGATTTTCATAAAGATCAGGGACTCAAAAATGAGCACAGCAGTCCAAAAGAGAGGTCCAGCCAATACCATGTCTCACCTATGCCAGTGTTGGAGTTCAAGGACAAGTGTGTCTGATTGGGATGAGGGCAGGGCAGCACTTTATTTTGAGGCCATCATAACAACTGCAGACTTGTGTGTTCACTGAACTAATACCACAGATGCACAGCTCACACAATGCTTAGCCTTCCTTCCAACTGAGCTGAGCACCAGCCTGCATTCTGTTCTACACACTCCCCAAACCCCCCTGAACATAATAACATACTGCTGTCAGAGGAACAGCTTTTCCAAACATCTCCCCAACTTTAATAAACTTCACCTCCTCTCCTGCTTTTCCACATCTTACACAATCTCTCCTCCTGGGAACAGTCATTAGCAATGTCCCAACAGCACACTTCCTTCACAAACACAGGCCCTTAAGTTTACTGGAATGTGTTCAAGTGAAAGTAGAGTTCAATTTCTTGGTATTTCATTATCACCTCCAGAATTCCAAACTTCCAGTTTGAATTCCATTTTTTAAAAAATATGGTTTCTTAGAGAAAGCTTGACTCTAGAGGAAAGTATGTGGACAATTTTATTCTTCAGGATTTTGAGAATGAGGAGGGCTTGCACAAAGTTTCATACAGCAAATGGACCAAACATAAACAAAAGCTGCTCGTTACCATTAACAAACCCCTGATAGTTTCACAGTGAAGGTATGAAGACTTCAAGTCCACACCAGTGTTTCCACCTCCAAACTTAACAAAGCCTACAGGAACTCTCTCAGTGACTTTACTCTTCTCTTCATTTCCACTGTGGACTTGAAAAACCTTCATAGTTCTTCATCATGACACAATCATTGAGGCTAGAAAAGCCCTCTGAGCTTAGCCAGCCAAGACCAGAACCTAACATCACCACACTGGCCACACCAGGGCACTAAGGGCCACAGCCAGTCTGCCCTTCAACATCTCTAAAGATGGGTACTCCACCACTGTTCTGTGCAGTCCACTCCAGGGTCTGACCACCCTTTGCCTGAGGAAGGGCTTCCTAACATCCAACCTAACCCTCCCTTGGCAGCTGCAGGCCCTGCCCTCTGATCCTGGCACTGACTGCCTGGGAGAAGCATCCAACCTCCACCTGACTACAACCTCCCTTCAGGGAACTGAAGAGAGGGAGAAGGTCCACCCGAGTCTCCTTTTCTCCAGGCTAAACACCCCCAGATCCCTCAGCCTCTCCTCATCACACTTTCCCTCCGGTCAGCCTCACTGCTCCTCCAGACCCACTCCAGTCCCTCGATCTCTTTCTTGAAGTGGGGGGCCTGGCACTGTCCCCAGTACTCAATGGGAGGCCACCCCAGTGCCCACTACAGGGGAAGAATTACACCCGCGGTCCTGTAGGCCACGCTGTTCCTTGCACAAGCCAGGTGGCCTCCTGGGCACACTTCACAATTTCAATATGCAAGCTTTCTGCTTCAGCTCCATTGGATTAAAATGAATTCAGACTAAATAAAACCATTTCTCAGAGGCTGCAGTCCTGCCAGCAGTTCAGCTCCAGTGGTTCATTACTTGCAGAAGCAGTCAAGAAGCTCTATGAAGATAATAAAGCAAAGTTGGCTTTGTAGTAGTAGCCTTAAATGAAAAGTAAAAGGTTATTCAATTGTTCCCCAAAACCAGTTTCTAGCAACATGGTGCTAGTTACACAGAGGAACTTCCTAATTTGAGGCATCAAGAGGGGGAGGAAAAGGGGGTTTCATTCTAGGTGTCTGCTCCTGCTCCTGGTACAACTTAAAGAACACGCTGAGTTCACCAAAGCCTGTTGTCCAGCTCAGGACAGTGTCTTTGAAACTTTAATTAAGGTTTCAATTCTGTGATTCTGTGATAATTTATCAAATTTCTACTGGTGATCACTACTGCAGTCCCAGAGCTATGACGGACAGGACAAGAGACAATGGTGTCAAGACACACCAGGGGAAGTTTAAGTTAGGAAAATATACTTCATGGAAAGGGCCCTCAGGCCTTGGAACAGGCTGCCCATGCCTAGAGATGTTTAAAAGTAATGGAGATCTGGAGATTAGGGACAGGGTTTAGTGGTGGCATTGGGACAGTGGGATAATGGTTGGGCTCAATGACCTTAAAGTCTTTTCCAACCCGAACAGTTTATGATTCTGTGAAATAATTCCTTGCTTGAAATTTATGATTCATAGACCTGAACTGCAATAACTTACAACATCTATCCACGTTTTCTGTATTTAGAAGAAAAAAAAGTCTATGCTGGTCTCTTCTCCCAAATTACTAATGATAGGATGAGGGGAAATGGTCTCAAGTTGGATCAGGGGAGGTTTAGATTGGATCTAAACTTCCAGTTAGGAAGTTCTTTCCTGAGAGAGTGGGTGGGCACTGGGAGGTTGTGGAGTCCCTGTCCCTAAAGGTGTTTAACAACCAAGTAGCTAGAGCACTTGAGGCCACCGTCTAGGGGTTAGGGAGCTGTTGGGATGAGGGCTGGTCCTTTCCAGCCATGATGATTCTCTGATCATGCCTTGCACACAGCTCACACACCATCAGTTTAGAATGAGGAACCCAACAGAGCCACCCACATTTCCTTAGTGCTACAAACGATGCCAGATAGTGGAAACTGACACAGATGAGGCTTCTGCTGCTGTTTGTGTCACACTGCTCAACAGCACCTCTTAGACAGTAACATCACATCAGCACATACACACACACACATATCTCAGAGAGAAGGAATATTGCAAGCAGTGTGGCTTAACAGAAGTATCACTGAAATCATTCCCTGTCTCCAAGGAGACTGAACTCAATGGCTGGAACACCACCAATGATTTAAATTCTACACTGAGCAAGTAGGATAAATCATGATACAAAAAGTTACTCCTGAGGAGACAGGAGAATATCATTCATGCTCTTTAGGTGGAAAATAAACCGTGTTTGCACAGTTTTGTGACACTAAAGCAGAGCAGAACGAGGATTTCAACACATAAACACCACGAGACAATGATCACACACGTGCTTTGTCCCACTGCATCGATCCCATCTGTTCCTCCAGCCCAGGAAGCAAGGAGAGAAGTATTCTAAATGCCCAAAGAACTACCAGCATTGAGCATTCTCTGGTTGGCTTAGTGAAACTGTGCCAAGCCATGACCTGACAAGAGCTCCACCCAACCCCAGGATACCTCTGCTTTGCTCTTCTCAGCAGCAGCTTGCAGAGAAGGAGAAGATGGTAAAGGCTGAGCAGCATCAGAAGAGATCTGTACAAAAACAGAGGAAAGAAACGAGAAAGAAAATAAGCAAGAAGAGCTGGGCATGGAGGGAGCAAAGGCAGCTGAGTGACACACTGTTTCTTCCTTATTTTCAGTTATTTTGGAAGGGAGAAAATACAGAACAGAAAAAAACAACATGAGGAAAGAAAGTATTTCCCTTTTTTTGGTTCAGTATGATTTTTAGAGGAAATGGCTCAGGAGTCGCTCGTAATGAAATTCACCAGAACAGAAATGTAAATGAACCTGGATAAGATCAGATAACCATCCTTAGAAAAATAATTAGATTTTCTCCATTGTTCTGCTTCATCCAGAGTGACTACTTAAATATTAACGTTCTGAGGCAGAAAGGCATGCAGTCTCAGAGGAGGGGGGGAGAAGACAGACCCTTTGTTCTTGTTCACTGTAACAGTTATTTTCATTAAGAGAAGCTCAAAGTATCTCTGAAAGCTGTATGGTGATTAAGCTGCAATTAACCCTTCTCCAAGAGTACTCCAGATGAATTAAAGACTTTAAGGTTAACAGAAAGCCACATCCTAACAGCAGGATGTCAGACCCACCATACAGGTGATACTTTTTACATAGGAGTCAATAAGTAAAGTTGCTGTTAGCATCACTAGCCTTCCAGAATGATCCAAAAGGTGTGAAGAGAGTAGTAAGACAAGGGGTGATGGTTTCACGTGAGAGATGGGCAGATTAAAATAGGCTGCTAGGAAGAAGTTCTTTAGCAGGAGGTAGGTAGACATGGCCAAAGATGCATGGCCATAAGTAGAAAGCACAGTTCAGTAGTGACTCACAAGGATAATTTTATGTAACTCATTACACAGCTAATGACCATAGCAGCAAAGCAGACTATCTCAGACTAGAAATACCCAGAAATAAAATCCATAACTAATGAGAAAGGCTGTAATAAAAGGGAAACTTATCCAAATCAACTATCTGTTAAACTTACAGTCCACTGGGAAAAGCCCATTATTAGCAGCAGTCTGTCCACAGAGACAAAGAATCCTATTGAGACAGGTGACATAGCTCCCTCTCAGGGACTTCCACGAGCAGCCTGTCTCTTGGAGTGTGCTGCTGCTTCAACAATTTCCTCCTGTAGTCAAATACCTGTTGCCATTTAATGCTGAAGCCAAACACCTGCTGCCATGTGATCCCTATTGTCTCTCAAAGTTGTCTGCCTCTGGGAAGGCAGCCAGGGAATGTTTTCGTCCCCACTCCCCCATGAGACTCTGGACATTGGCAGTCTCTCACAGGGAAAGGTATCATCCATGTGTCATCTCAGTTCTTAGCACTTAAGGAGGAGTTGAACACTGGAACAGGTTGCCCAGGGAGGTGGCTGAGGCCCCATCCCTGGAGATCCTCAAGGGGAGGCTGACAAGGCTTTGGGTATCCTGATCTAGTTGAGGATGTCCTTGCTCCCTGCACAGGGGTTGGAATGGATGCCCTTTGGAGGTCCCTTCTAACCTGGCAGATTCTATCCTGTTTCCTCATGCATTACTGAAATGGAAACACCTTTCCATTCCACTTAGGACAAAACCAGTAACTGCATTACATTCACAAAACATGGAGAAGATGTTGAGAGCTGTACAGCTGACACTGCCTGATATCACCTATACCATCTACACAGACAATTTAAAAACAAATGGGTGTCATCAAGCTACTACAGAGCAGGTGATTACGTTGGATCAAGATAACCAGTTCAGAAGAAACACTTAAAAAAAGCAGCTTGCATTGAAAGAAAACTGAAAGCTGAGAAACATCCTGCCTCTCATGGCTAAACAGCCCATACTCCTAGAGAAAATCCTACAGAACCATATCTGATCTGGCTGGACTGTTCACAGAACATACCTGTTCAGTGGTTTCACAAACCCAGGATCTGTGCCTGTTCTGGAAGGTGGGTTACAGCTTCAGCAAACATTTATAAAGATTGATTTTTAAACAAAATTCTACCTACATAACTGTGACACAGAATCCTCACATTTTAATTTACTGGTTTAAAATCCTCAGGTTATTAGAAGAATGAGGGATTCATATCCTGCAGTGACGCAGCTTCTTAAGCTGTAGCTCTCTGTTGCTACAGGAACACGAAGATCCTGTTTGTTCTGATGACACCATAGTGCAGTCAAACGAAGATGCCTGAAAAGCAATGAGGTAACTGTCTGTTAAACCATGAGGTCCAACACCCTGTTCTGTACTAAGATTTCATGCAAATGCAAATGTGTGGAATGGTGAGAAGAGAATATTTCCAGTTTGAAGCTCCTGAAGATTAAGTGGGATCCTGGCTTGGGTGTTTTCAGATTTGAAGAGAACTTGAGTTGGATAGTAGTCACAGGAACACAGCAAATAAGAGGTATGCACCACACAGAAACAGGTGAGCAGAACTTCATGTAGGTGTTGGGGGACATCAGCACTGACAGATGTCAGCATTGCATTTCCATCCTTTCATAACAGTTCTTCTCCCTGACGAATCTTCCTTCCTGATGAATTTAGTTGCTTTCTCTGACAGAGTGATGACGTCAAGGAGACAAGGGATGACCTACAGATGTCATCTATCCAGACTTCAGCGAGGCCTCTGACATGGTTTCCCACAACATCCTACTCGCCAAGCTGGAGAGTTATGGATTTGATGGGTGGGCTGTTCAGTGGATAAACCCACTAAGTAGTATAACCCTACTATAGTCCTATAGTAGGATAACCCTACTAAGTAGTAGTCAATGGCTCGAAGTCTAGATGGAGAGAGTGTAAGGGGTGTCTTTCAGTGGTCCCTACTGGGACCTGCACTGTTCAGTATTGTTATCAGTGATACAGCCAGCAGGATCGAGGGCACCATCAGCCTGTTTGTAGATGACACCAAGCTGAGTGGTGCTGTTGATAAGAAGGGACAAGAGGTCATCCAGAAGGACCAGGACAGGCTAGAGAGGTGGGTACAGGTAAACCTCATGAGGTTCAACCAGCCCAAGTGCAGGGTCCTGCCCCTGGGTCAGAACAATACTCAATGTCAGTCCAGGTAGGGGCAGCAGGTGACAGAAAGCAGCCCTGAGGAAAAGGACTTCGGGTTTTGGTGGACGAGAAGCTGGCTGTGAGCAGAGAGTGAGTTCTTGCAGCCCAGAAGGCAAATCACATCCTGAGCTGCATCAGAAGAAGTGTGGCCAGCAGATTAAGAGAGGGGATCTGCCCCCCTGCTCTGCCCTGGTGAGGCCTCACCTACAGTCCTGTGTTCAGCTCTGGAGCCCTCAGGACAGGAAGGACAAGGACACGATAGAGCAAGAGATAGGACTCTGCTCTTACTCTGAAAGGCTACGTGTTCCTACTTACAGATGGAAGGTACCAGCAAAAACTTCCGCAAACAATCCTTCTCATTGGAATAATAGAATCATCAAGGCTGGAGAAGATCTTCAACATCATCGAGCCCAGCCATTCGCCGTACCATCCTCAACCACAAATCCATCTCCTGAAACACCCACCCTGCCCATTTCTTGAACCTCTCCAGGGACGGGGCCTCCAGCCTCTCTCTGTGCAGCCTGTTCCAAGACCTCGCCACTCTTGCTTGGGAAGAAGTCATTCCTAAGATCCAACTTGAACCTCCTCTGGCACAACCTGACCCTGGTTCCTCTTATCCTATGGCGAGTCCCTAGGGAGAAGAGGTCAACACCCACCTCACTCCAACCTCCCTTCAGGTAGCTGTAGAGAGCAGTACGGTCTCCCCTGAGTTTCCTCTTTTCCAGGCTGAACAGCCCCATCTCCTTCAGCCTCTTCTCATCAGACCTGTTCTCCAGACCCCAAACCAGCCAGCCCTAAACAACTTTGATGCTATTTCATTACTTAGTTGCCAAACCCTGGCTTAGACCATTTGAACACAGCGTTAGCACCTTCTGCATCCTGTCTGCAGTGCACTCTATCAGCTATGGGGAGTAGTAGTCACTGAACAGAAGAAACACGGATAAGGTGCAATGGCTGACAACACGCTGAGTGCTGCTGGCTTGTACTTCCATGGAACTTTTGTTTTTACAACTACTGCAGTGATAAAACGGGTAACTGAGCTGTTTCCTGGCTGTAGGCAAAACTGTTCCTTAGCTTGCCAGCTAACAGCAAGTGAGAAAGCAGCTGCTGTTCCTGCATGCGTGGCCAGTCATGGGAGCACTGAGGTTTGACGAACCGCCAGCCCAAACCCCTCACCCACGACAGCTGTGTGTGCCCAGCTCTCCTGCACTTACCCCTGCCTAAAGTCAGCTGAAAGCCACAAAAGCACGTTGCAGTATTTACACCACAACCCTGACAACACCCAGGCTTTGTAAACAAGGTATTAATAGTATTTTTTAACTGCTTTTTAGGACATTGTCATAATTTTAAAAACTAAACAGAATCTCTAAGCTTGTGTGTTTTATGTAGGAAAGTTTGAGTTTGAAGGAAGTTTCTGCCCCCCCCCCCATTACTTCCTCCTTCCACTCCTGCTCTGCTTCTTGTTCTGGGGAATCCATCTTGGATTTTATCTCATCTGTGGCTGGGGTGAAAGAGCAGTGCTGCTGAAAAGGGAACCTGGGAAAACCTACTCTTTTTGAAGATCTTCAGTGAGAGGAAGCTTCAATCAGGATTTTCATGGCCTGCTGCTCTGGAGAGAGAGGTTTCTGTTTGTGACTGTCAGAGCCACTGTTTCCAAACTTTGGAGATTTACAAGCTAACTCTTAAGATGCCTACTGACATCAAGAGACATGGGGGGCACCACTGTGCTTCAGGAGTCTGAAGTCTGTTTAGAGTCCCTTATTCCTTTTTAGAGTTTGGATATTAAAGTTTTGGCTCAGTTATGTAAGAGCATTGTGATGAATCCCAGTCTGTCTGTGTCTTCTGTGTGGGGTTTTTTCCTGGTGTGTGTGGGTGAATTAAAATGTTTTGGTGCCTTTTCTCCCCAAGTTGAGTCAGTTGTTTCCTTGCCTACAATTCATAAGCGGTTTTGTTAAAGCCTCACTTTAGGTTTAACACTTTAGCTAAAGGTACTTGGTCAAAATGTATTTGAGGTTTTCAATCCACAAGAGACTAAGTTGACCGAAAAGCAGCACTACATAATCCCACATCAAAATAACATATATGGAGTTTCCATTTACTAATTCTCATCCCTTAACCATAATGATTTGTTTCTGTAAGTCTGATGAGAACCATCAGTGAAGGAAGATCCACTCCGTGCTTGGGTACAAGTCAACCCTACAGCAAGCAGACATTCCCTCTGGTTTGCAGAAAGCCACTATTCCACAGCAACAGCCATCTCCTGCTACCACTTTCCTATTTCATTCCGTTTTAATCCTATTGTTAACCACAAGAAAAAAGCTAAAAGAACTAATTTCTAGAAGTACTAACTGTTTCTGGGCAATTCTAGCACTAATTATGAAATGAGAAGAACAGACAGCAAGAAAGATAGACAATACATGTGTTTCCTTTTGATCCAAAAGAAAAAGGTCTTAGAGCATGTACATTGAAAATGTGTCATCAAAACCACTACAGACAACTGATCAACCCCCACACACGCTTTCAGCCACGTGTGTAATGCAATAAATTCATTGCAATTTCAACATCAAAAACCAAAAAGGATTTGCCAGCTATATTCCAGAATTTAAGCAAAGCAGCACACCCTGCTCTCTGATAATGTGTGATAACTCTAACTCTGGGCAGTTGGCAACTAAGACATCCTGGGTTAGAGGTACTCTGAAGAACCAGACAAACCCAGTGGCAATCCCAGCAACCAATCATTCATGCTGCTAGAAAATGGGTTAAGTTGATGTGTTGGTTTTCAAATGTTTCACAAAATGACAGCAGCTGAATAGTTCACAGAAGCCCACAGTGTTTGAGCCTGGAAAAGGCTTATGAGCTCATCTAGCCCAGCCCAGGACCTACCATCAGCCCATTTGCCACACCAGGGCACAAAGGGCCACAGCCAGGCTTTCAACACCTCCAGGGATGGGGACTCCACCACTGCCCTGGGCAGTCCATGCCAGGGTCTGATCACCCTTTCCACGAGGAAGAGTTTCCTAACATCCAACCTAACCCTCCCCTGGCAGCTTCAGGCCCTGCCCTCTCATTCTGGTGCTGGTTGCCTGGGAGGAGAGCCTGACCCCCACCTGGCTACAACCTCCCTTCAGGGATTTGTAGAGAGGGAGAAGGTCCCCCTTGAGTCTCTTCTTCTCCAGGTGAAACACCACCAGCTTCCTCAGCTGCTCCCCATCAGACTTTCCCTCCAGTCCCTTCCCCAGCCTCATTGCTCCTCTGGCCCCACTCCAGCCCTTCTTTCTTGAAGTGAGGAGTCCAGAGCTGCACACCGTTCGTTTCAGTTTTTAAACTTTACTTCTTTATACCCAGATGTCCACAACACTGATTGTGTTTCAGACCAGAAGACCTGTAGCCACCTAACTGTTACTAAGTCTCGCATCTCTTTCCACTGTCTGTGGCTTGAAACTCCTTTTTAGAAAGTGGGTACAGTAAAAATAACCATTTTTATATTGAAACTCAATACTCTCTTCACAGCACTGTGCTCATTCAGTGCTGAGCAAGATCATACACACACGGTGGAAGATTCCATTTGCACCTGCACTCTGTGAAAACCTCTTCTGTTCACAAAAACTATTTGCTAAGATCGAAAAAGAAAGGATCTGAAGCTTCACAGTAGTAACACAGTACCCTGTCCTGCTTATACAGCAATAACCCACCATTCTTACCACTAAAGATTTCTGTAGTGTGTATTATCACTTAATATTAATTCACCATTTATTTATTTGATATTATTTATTTATATATGTGTTTTACTTATGAAATTTAGTTCTTAAAAAGGATTTCAGTTAGGGCTTTAGAAACCTACACTATGGTTTCATTTAGATCTGAAATTTAGGGTGCTATAGCTCAGCAGAATGAAGAGGTTGAAAAGCGGGTGCGTTGCTAAACCCTGAGAAAGCATTCAGGAGATCAGCAGCTGAGCCAAACACAAAGGTGCCCTCGAGTGGCCACTGTCTATGTACAGGTAGCCAACCTAAATGAAGAGGGCTGCTGTATGCTACAGCCCAGCTACTTACACATACTTCTCTTTCACCAGCAGGTTTTTGATTTATTATCATACATCTCCAGTGAGCACTGACAGCTCTAGAATCAGTATTTTTTACAGCAGAAGCAATTCAAGGCCGCTCTTAGATGCAAATGCACACGCTAGCACCTGCTTGCCACTTCTTGTCAGTGTGTGCTGGCAGCCCAGAAGGCCAAACGTGTCCTGGGCTGCATCAAAAGAAGTAGTGATGGTCAAGTGAGGTGATTTCCCCCCTCTAATCTGCACTGGTAAGACCCCCACTTCAAAGATTGGGTCCAGTTCTAGAATCCCCAACACAAAATGACAGACAGCTCCTAGAAGGTGTCCAGAGGAGAGCAACTCCAATGATCAGAGGGCTGGAACACCTCCCCTATGAGGACAGGCTGAGCAAGTTGAGGTTGTTCAGCCTGGAGAAGAGGAGGCTTTCAGGTGACCTTCTAGCAGCTTTCCAATCTCTGAAGGAGGGAGCTACAAGAAAGCTGGGGAGGGCTTTTGACACAGGTTAGGGTTAGGGATAGCAAGATGACAAGGGGAAAGGGTTCCAGACTTGAAGAGGGGGAACTAAAGCCACCATGTCCCCTCCTGTCCCATTTCCCCATCCAAGCTGGGGCAGGGGTGTTAGACGAAGCTCCACGCCGGTGTGCTGGAGCAAAGCCCTCAGAAGAGAAAAGGGCTGGGCTAGGTTGTGAGCCCTTTTTTAGAGTGTCACTGAGTGCCCACCCCTCCCAGGACAGGACACTGCAAGGATTCTCTCCATAGCAAAATGCACCTTTTTCTTCATGAAAGCACAACTCTACACATCTGAAAATTCTGGTAATTTTCAAACCATCACAAGAGGGGAAGTGTCTCAGTTGGTGTCAGGACTGCAAAAGGAAAGCACTAGAAACCATTACCACCTCTTTCTTGAGGGCACAGAGATGTGTACCCCCATAGAACTCCTTTCCCTCACCCCATTCTTTGCAAACTTCCCACAGACCTCCACCTGCTGCAAGTGCAGGGCGACTTCTCCTCCTTCCCTGCCAACAGTACCCAGGAGCAGAAAAAAAGCTCATCCAACATGCAGAATGGACATCCTAGCTTCAACCTTCTTTCCTTCCTGTTCCCTGTCAGTCCCAGGGAAGATCACAGAGAAATGATCTCTGAACAGTGGTCACAGCCCTATACAGGCACAGAAGCCAGGCTGGGATCAGAGCCAGGGAGGGTATCTCAGTATAAGCAGTGGACTAGGTGCGTAGACACTGCAGGAGTTCACACACTTGTAGGATTTGCTGTAACTATGACTCCAGGTTGTCCACCTCAAACCTGATGTTGGGTGGCCCTGAAGAAATGCAGGTACCTGTGAATGTGTACAAGTCATCTATCGCTAAAAGCCTTCAGAATCAGACTTTGTTCCCATTATGCTGTTTACTTCAGCCAGTGAAGGAAAAGTCCAAACAGGAAGAAATAAAATGGTGTTTCCCACTCAGGAGTGAGGAGCCCCTCTTCAGCCTGTCTGGATTCTATCCCTGCTGCTCTTACAGGTAAGCAATGGCTATTTGTCTGTGATAGGATAAGACACAACTTGATTATTCATTCAAACACATTAAGGCAGCAGTGAGTACACTGCTTTCAGACTCTGTCAGACACCTCGACTCTATTTAGAAGGAACCCGAGTGCCTTTTTAACGCCTTAAATAAGCATCTTCTGAAACAATTCTTCCTATTTTCTACTTTGGAATAGAAGTCAGGAAAAGTAACTGACAGTGCTCTCAAACCTCAAGTGAAGCAACTGTTCCTCTAAAAGTTTTCATTGTAAAATGAAACTATCATTCAGAAACTATCAACAGACTTTCACTCTTCACAGCTGTCCCTGCACTGACAACAAAGATGGAGCAGTAAGTCATGCACCAGGCCACACTTAATAATAGCAGGATGACTATGAGCCAGCAGTGTGCTCTTGTGGCCAAGACAGACAACAGCATCCTGCAGTGGATCAGAAGGGGGGTGTTTAGCAGATTGAGAGAGGTTCTTCTCCCCCTCTACTCTGCCCTGGTGAGACCACGTCTGTCGCACTGTGTCCAGTTCTGGGCCTCTCAGTTCAAGAAGGACATGGAGCTGCTCTAGGGTGTCCACCACAGAATGAGGATGATTAAGTAAGTAGAACACCTCCCTGATGAGGAAAGGCTGAGGGAGCTGGGTCTATTTGGCTTGGAGAAGACTGAGGGGTGACCTCATTAATGTCTATAAATATGTGAAGGGTGGGTGTCAGGAGGATGGAGCCAGGCTCTTCTCAGTGTTATCTGGTGATAGGACAAGGGGCAATGGTTGTAAGCTGGAACATAGGAAGTTCCATATAAATATGAGAAGGAACTTCTTCACAGTGAGGATGACAGAGCACTGAAATCAGCTACCTGGGAGGGGGGGCCGTGGAGTCTCCTTCTCTGGAGATGTTTAAAACCCACCTGGATATGTTCCTGTGCAACTTGGTCTGGGTGATCCTGGTCTGGCAGGGGGACTGGACTAGATGATCTTTCAAGGACCCTTCCAATCCCTAATGTTCTGTGATTCTATGATAACATACGGATAGAGGAGTGTGTGTTTGAGCAGAAACACACCCGTGCAAGTATAAATATCTACATTGGTTCACGTGCCCAAATCACAGCCATACCTACAAAATCAAACAAGGCTGTGAACAAACCTGTAAAGGCTAATATTCCCAGTGTGGCTCTGCCAGAAAAGTACTTGGCAACTTACTGGAGTGAATGCACAGCTTTATGACTGCAGAGCTGCTCTGCCAGATTCTCATGGTGCAGCTCGCTGCAAGCAACAGGCTGCAGTAACAACTGCCTCAGCAGAGGGACCTGAAACACCTTGTGATTTCTCATGGGGTTATGAGAGAGACTAAGATGAAGTCACCAAAACATAATCCTGACTTATCCCTGTAATACAGAGGATACCCAGAAAGGACTCAGAGTGCGCTGCTGAAGAACTGCCCATCACAGAACGAGAACAAAGCAACACTAATGGTTGGAAGCTACCTGTTGGATCATAATGTTACACCTCTCACAGACAATTTAAGCTGAACTTAACCTGGGAATAGCTCTCTAGAGTAGCAGAAGAAAGCATTTAGCTCTGCATCACAAAGTGTTCCCTATGGGATACATCCTAACACAGTGTTTTCTACATTAGGTAGCTTTCAAACCAGAAACACCACAGAGTTCTCAATGGAACAGTTTACTTACATTGAAGGCATTGGCTGCATTCTTATCGTAATACTTCTTCTTTTCATACTTATCCCTGATGAAAAACTCCACAGCTCTGGAAGTAGCTAGTTTAAGGAAAACACACATTCAGATAGATACCAGCATTAACCTATTAAGCTGATGGGTTATCAAAGTTAAAAAAATACACCAGGTTCTTACTCCACGTCATTTTGTGGTTTTAAAACAGAAGTAACTTCTCTGTGCAGAACAATTGCCATTAATGTCCCAAAAGAGCTTCTTACTAGAAAATTAGTGTTTAATCTCTTAATAAGATTAACTGAAAAACAGGATGAGACAGTTACAGTAGCCATAACTCCAGTGTTCCACAGTCAGCATGCTGCCACTTGTTTGTACTAGAACGCAGGTACTTGCATACAGTGAATAATTGCAGTTTACCACCACGAGCTGGGAAAGAAGACCTTCTCTTCAGATAAAAGGTGAAATGTACATATCTGTTCTCTGACTTGCACTACTTCATGCCTCAAAAGCTTACTACAAACACTTCTCCAAGGCCAGTACGTTCTCTGTAAGAATCTCCTACAATAAATAGTGTCTCTGTGGAAGGGAAAGACAACTAAAGCACTGCTGACAAACGGATACTGAAGCCAACAGCATCAAGGGTGTTGATCTAGGGGACCACAAGTGACAACTCACTAGCTCAGACACAAAAAGGACAACCAGTTGTTCTCCTCAGTTACTCTCTCAGCTCATCCAAAGCAGCATGAAAACTTTACATTTAATAAAGCTGATTCTCCGGTCTCTGGAGAAGAAATTTTCACTGACTTGTTCAGCAATGTGATTGCCCAGCCAAAAATCAAAACTGCAGACTAAACAGGGAGATGAGGAAACAACCTCCCTTTCTACAACTCCCTGAAGTGAGGTTGCAGTCAGGTGGGGGTCAGGCTCTTCTCCCAGGCAACCAGCACCAGGAGGAAAGGGCAGGGCCTGAAGCTGCCAGGGGAGGGTTAAGTTGGATGTTAGGAAGACCTTCCTCAGGGAAAAGGTGATCAGACCCGAGGTTGGAGGGTCCAGGGCAGTGGTGCAGTCCCCATCCCTGGAGGTGTTGAAGGACAGCCTGGCTGTGGACCTTAGTGCCCTGGTGTGGCTGTAGTGACGTTAGGTCCTGGGCTGGGCTGGATGAGCTCAGAAGGCTTTTCACATCTCAATGATTCTGGGATTCTGCCAAGTACTGAATTTGCAGATCTTTCTTTTCCTCATTTTTTCTGTTTTTTTATCAGGGGTTTTTTTCCCCCTTCCTTCTTTCAGATAGTTTTAATCATCCACCACAGGAATCCTTTGTGAGCTTTTCAGGGGTGAATTTGTGGTTTAAAGGGTTTTTTCTTCCTTTTCTCTAACTGTTTCTTGTTCTTTGTTAAAAAATCTGTTGAATGTTTTTACTATAACATTGTCCTCAGGTTTCTTGTGTTTTTAAATCAAACTGGGACACATTGCTAAGTCAACTTGCTATAACTGAACTAATTTAAACCTTTTCTGACCCATTTCAAACTTCCAGTGTCATTCTTATACAGCAATATCAGTGAAATAAAAAGGTGAGTTGCCAAACACTGCAGTTCCTCGAGACACTTGTAATGTCTAAACTGCATTGGAAGTCATTTCCATGTGAAAGCTAAACCAAAAGGATACTGATCTGTTTGAGGTCTTCGGAAGTTCTCTGGCAGATTGGCTTCATAGAGTAGTCTTGCTTTAGTATTGCCCATTTCCTGCATGCACTAAGTGGAAGAAGACATTCAGTAAATAGGACATTTAGGACATTTAATAGGATATTTAGTCATTAGCACATCCATCAACACTTTACATCCTAAAAAGAATGCTGGTGGCGTGCTTAAATGACACTGCAGGTTTCAAACCTGGAGGCATCTCTGCTGCCATGGCACAGGAAGGTTTTCTTGCCAAGAGCTGATGGACAACAGCTAGCAATGTAGGTGCTGGTTCAGTATGAACTAACCCATCCAGTGAAAGAGCACCTTTCCCCTCTCAGGATGGTTCTTCAGGTGAGAAGAAACAGGACTAAGAACACTTGCCTAGCAGCAAAAGAGGCTGCAGACACCTAGTTTTTCCAGACCTGGAAAAGTCAGGACCTGATTCAGCAGAAGACTGTCATCAAGGATCAGACAGATGCCTGAAGGCTACCTTGCTGTCCCTCCCTGAAAACACTCACAACATGTTTTGTACAGATACAAACAAAGGATGCTTTTCCAGAGTCCCTGTGGCAAGGCACAGCCAGGGCAGCTAAAGCCATCTCTGAAGGGAGTTTTCAGAACTCAGATTTCCTACAGTGCAACACGTTATAAAACATTTATATTGGGGTATCATGATAAAGTCCACTACTTTCTGAAGACCTCCTGGCATTCTCCCCACACTGAAATGCAGATTTTAAGGTATTTTACCTGTATTTGCTCTGGTGTCCACTGGTCCAAATTGACAGACTTGACCCTTGATATATGGACCCCAAGATTTCGATGTATTCCAGCACATCTGATGCAAATAAAAACACCGGTGTTCCAAGAGGCCCATCGTGGACCTAAGGGGAATGGAGAAATCAATGAATTATTGCCAAAATTCTCCAGTTCCCTCAGCACCCTGGGGTGGATCCCATCCAGCCCCACAGACCTGTGCACATCTCAGCAATGTGATTTATCTTTTCACACCATGCAAAGCTTTTGCTCTCCTTAAGACTGTTGTCAGCACACAGGTCTTTCCACCTTCCTCCTGCTGACATACCCTGCCCATGTATTTAGAGCTGATATAATCACCTTCTTATGAGTACAGCTAGTGAAGCTGATAGTGACAGAACTGCAGTGCTGAAGCTGGTGTAGTGCATTTCCACAGGCAACACAAAACAAAGCACATTGGTTTTTAGAAGCCCAAGGTTTAAGTTTTATTCCAAACTGCTCAAGTTCTCCATCAGTAGATATGTATTCCTGTATTATGTACAAAGCAAGGTCCCCAAGGCACCGCTCGCTTGAAATGTGGTGAAAACTTGTTTTATCTGCATCAGAAAGCCAGAAAAGCCTCATCCGTTGCCTGTATACAAATCCAAGCAGTTAACAGCATGAAACACTGCTTTAGCTGTTTGATTGATCTGTATAAAAATCCTCTAGTAACTTCAAATATCTCAGTCAATAGCACAGCAGAAAGAAACCAGCGAGAAAAGTTTCACACTATGAGACAAGCACAGGAACAGAAGCACCTCCCGTACAAACAAGTTACAGAAACCAACACAAACAGGCAGTGGAAACTAGAATGAACTAAAGAAACAAAAAGGGAAACAAAAGTACTGTGAAATGACAAAATTGGGAGAGAACCACAATGGAGCAAGCAAAAGAACTCTGCAGATGTGACTAGAAGCTGCAAGAGTAGCTCCTTCCCACCCCCACCCCTCTCTTCAGCTGACTGTACCTGCAGGTTAATACTGAAGCTGCATCACAGGTACTGCCTACACATCTCCACTTATCACAGTATCACAGTAATGATAAGGTTGGAAAAGACCTTAAAGATCATCCAGTCTAGCAAACAGGAGTCAGAACTGGGGTACAGAGAGCAAGCACAGACTTTCCTTTCTGTATTTGTTGTCAAAGAGTGACTGACATCTCAAACTACCCTGAATCCTTTTCACTATGTCGATAAAACCAGTCAGCCAGGAGACTAAAACTGAGATAAGGTTTTAAATGAAGAAAGCTTGTCAAGACTCCGTTTAAAGAAGGTTTGTATTACAGAGGCACTCAGAAAACAAAGGGAGTTTTCATTCTTGCAGTTACCAGCTGGCCTCTTTCCCTATAGAACTGCTAAGTATTACAAATCATAGAGCTCTCGCTGCTTTGTATCTCAGTATAGCTTGTAGCAAACTTAATTTGGGCCAGCATCTTCAGAGCCTTCTCACAGACGACAGGTTTTCATTCCACTCAGTCTTTGGATCACAAAGCACAGCGAAGGTACCTTAACGCTCTCCTCTGTTTCAATGATCCTGCTGGTTGACTCTTTGTCAAATAACTGGCGCCATCTTGTGGAACAGTGAAGTAACTGCAAGAAGAGCCACTGACGGCATCCTCAGCGGCTGCTAACAAGTTCCTGAGAACTTGGGCAGTGGAAAGGCTCGACACTGCCCATGTATGAGCATGACCACCCTCTGCTCACCCTCTATGCATTTCTCCCCTATGAAATTCACACTGCACAAGCATTCTGCTACTTCAAGATTCAAATCAGGTTACAGAATCACAGAACATTAGGGACTGGAAGAGACCTTGAAAGATCATCTAGTCAAAACCCCCTGCCAGAACAGGATACCCTAGATCAAGTCACATAGGGACACATCCAGGTGGGTTTTAAACATCTCCAGAGAAGGAGACTCCACAATAACCCTGGGCAGCCCGTCACACTTACTGTGAAGAAGATTGTTCTCATATTTATGTGGAACCTCCTCTATTCCAGCTTACACCCATTGCCCGTTGCCCTTCATTGGATGACACTGAGAAGAGTCTAGCTCCATCCTCCTGACATCTGCCCTTTCCGTAAGTATCACCATTAATGGGGTCACCCCTCAGTCTCCTCTCCAAGCTAAAGAAACCCAGCTTCCTCAGCCTTTCCTCATAAGGGAAGTATTCTACGCCCTTCATCACCTTTGTGGCTCTCTGCTGGACACTCTCCAGCGGTTCTGTGCCCTTCTGGAACTGAGTGAGCCAGAACTGGACACAAGATTCCAGATGCAGTCTCACCAGGGTAGAGTAGAGGGGGAGGAGAACCTCTCCAGTCTGTTAACCACCCAACTTCCCAGGATGCCATTGGCCTTCTTGGCATCAAGGGCACATTGCTGGCTCATGCTTATCCTGCTGTCCACCAGGACCCCTAGATCCCTTTCTCCTACACTGCTCTCCAACAGGTCAGTCCTCAGCTATATTGGAACCTGGAGTTATTCTTGCCCAGATGCGAGACTACACAGCCTTGGTTCATTCAATGTCTCCCTGCCCAGCTCTCAAGCCTATCCAGGTCCCATTGAATGGCAGCACAGTCTGCTGGGGTGTTGGCCACTTGTCCCAGCTTTGTGTCATCAGCAAACTTGCTGACAGTGCACTCTAATCCCTCATCCAAGTCATCAAGTAATAGATTGAATAGTACTGGTCCCAGTATCAACCCTTGGGGGACTCAAGTTATTGGTATTTTCCAGAAATGCTTCAAGCTGAGGTACAGATAAGATCACAAGCAGAAGCACTCCAATATCTCATGCAGAGAAAAGATGGCTGCTTAGTTCACCCCACAAAACGTGGAATCACATCCACCATCTCCAAGCACTTGTAGTTCATACTCTTAAGAAAAAGGGAGGAAAACTCAATCCAACAAGAACCAGAACACGTACACACTGCACACATCGCTAACAGCTTAACCGTCTTGTCAATCACGGCTACTGAATCACACTTTGTGAGAGCTAGAGACCAGGCCTCCTCAGACAGAATAAAGTCTGAAATGAAAATCCTGCATGAAAATCTTGAAGCAAAGGAAATGGCACAAGAACCCCAGCACAAGAACATTTACTCTCCAATAAAACATTTCAAGTCCTTGAAACTTTGTCTTTTGAGAGTACTGCTAAAGAATTATTTGACTGCCCCTTGATCCACTGAACTAGCTTCTGATTAAGCAGACAAACAGCTTGAAGCATGTTCTTGGATGACATCTACCTCCCCCATGAAGCTTGATCTCTTTTCTAGAGCAGAAGAGGCCTCCATTGCATGCAAAAACTGGGGAAACCACACAAGTGAAACCCCGCAGCTGGTTTGTAAATCTGTGTTCAAGATTTACAGAGTTCAGAGTTCAAGAACATTTAATCTGCCACATTTAAACACAAAGCGTGCAGGGAGTTCAAACCAGAGGGGCTGGTTTAGGAGTGTAAATAACATCAACCTCAGCAGCACAGAGCTGCACCGAAGGAAGACAAACACACCAGTTAAACACACTGTTCCATAGCCCAGCTGGGTCACATCTAAGGCCGGTATAGCTCAAGGTACATAACAAAAACAGTGGGAAGCCAAGCCTCAGAAACATCTCCTGGCTATTTTTAGCCAGTGTCTGGCAGGTGGTATTGTTTCATGGACAGAATTCCCCCAAGGCTGTCTTTTTCATACGGATAACTGGTTTTTATGAAAGCCATCACCAGATCTATCGACCTTAG
This sequence comes from Rhinopomastus cyanomelas, assembly GCA_013400115.1. Classification (NCBI taxonomy): domain Eukaryota; kingdom Metazoa; phylum Chordata; class Aves; order Bucerotiformes; family Rhinopomastidae; genus Rhinopomastus; species Rhinopomastus cyanomelas. Next base: position 2,989,875 of record VXBP01001617.1, read on the forward strand.
TCTTATTCATTACCTCAGTGAGGCTGCATAGAATTACTCTGAATGAAACTCTTTCCCTGCACAGCCCGACCGACTTCCAGAAGTCAGAGAGAATTATACAACAACTGGTTTAATGTATTGCTTTAGCTCACTGATCCATTTCCTTCTTCACCTGCATCCATCACTGCAAGAGGGCTGGATAACATGGCCTCTGGAGGTCCCTTCCAACCTAGGCCAGTACATGACTCCATGATAACTGCTAAAAGTGTTTCAGAGGCGTCAGGACAGCATCACTCATTCAAGGGCACTGTAAAATCTTAAGTAGAAAGAAGTGTAGCGACGTTAATGTTCTATGTTTGTGGCTGGCTTGATAATTACTTGAATTCTGGAATACACTCAAGTCAAACAGTGTTTCAAACATCAAAAGTCTTATACAGGAAACTGACATGGGGATACCTAAATATGGAAAGAGTGAGTGCCAGGAGGACAGAGTCAGGCTCTGCTCAGTGGTGTCCCATGACAGGACACAGGGCATCAAGTGCAAGCTAGAGCAGAGGAGGTGCCACATAAACAGAACAAACTTTTTCACTGTGAGGGTGACAGAGCCCTGGCACAGGCTGCCCAGAGAGCATGGGAAGTCTTCTGCTATGGAGACCTCCAAAGCCAGCCTGGACTGTTCCTGTGTGACCTGATCTAGGGGATCCTGCTCTGGCAGGGGGTTGGACTCAATCTTTTGAGGTCCCTTCCAACCCCTGACATTCTGTGATACCACAAAAAGAAAAGCAGATTGAAAATCAGAGGACTGGCTGGCAACAGCTATTAAGGATAAGAAGGTAACATCATTTTCTTCTTGAGGCAAACAGCATTCTCCTTGTCTAACAGCCATCTGGCACATGCAGTCTTGAAAGGCGAGAAAATCAAAGAGTTTTAAAAGTTTTTAGCCTCACTAACAAACAACCAGTTACTCTGCACTGAATAAGCTTGTGAGTTTGTTTTTAAAATAATTAGCATTTGCATTATGTACATATATATAACTACCTCTCTGTAACTTCCTGAAGGGAAGATGTACTCAGGTGGGGGTCGGGCCCTTCTCCCAGACCACCAGAGTCAGGGTGAGAGGGCAGGGCCTGAAGCTGCCAGGGTTGGATGTTAGAAACACCTTCCTCATGGAAAGAGTGCTCAAACCCTGGAATGGACTGCCCAGGGCAGTGATGGAGACCCCCATCCCTGTAGGGGTCTGAAGGACAGACTGGCTGTGGCCCTTAGTGATCTAGTGAGGCCAATGTGGTGACATTAGGTCATAGGCTGGGCTAGATGAGCTCAGAGGTCTTTTCCAGTCTCAATAATTCTATGATTCTATGACTATATCATCACCTTAGCTGTTAAACAAAGAGAACACAATGCTTGGAATTCCCTGTGAATTTCTATACCTATATAGTTATCAGTCTTCACACAAAATGATACTAAGAGAAAAAGATCATGAGTAGCTCTCGGCCATTTGTCTTGGCCCCGAAATGTCACCAAGGCCTTCTGTTCATCGTATGTCTAAGATGACAGAATTTACACAGCACAAATGTGCTCTTTTTCATCAGAACACATTTTTAATGCAAATACTGGCTTCACAGAATCATACAACGATCACTTGATTGGAAAGGCTGGAAAAGACCTTCAACATCAGCAAGTTCATCTGTCCGCCCTACAACCCTCATACAACTAACCCATCTCTTGAAACACCCTGGCTGCCCATTTCTTGAACCCTCCAGGGACGGTGCCTCTACCCTCTCCCTAGGCAGCCTATTTCAAGGCCTCCCCACTCTTGCTGGGAAGATGTTTTTACAAAGATCCAACCTGAACCTCCTCTGGCACAACCTGACCCCATTTCCACTTGTTCTGTTGTTAGTCCCTAGGAAGAAGAGGCGAACCTCTACCTCACTCCAACCTTCCTTCAAGTAGCTGTAGAGAGCAGTGAGGCTGTAGGGAGCAGTGAGGTCTCCTCTGAGTCTCCTCCAGCTCCCTCAGTCCCTCCCCATCAGACTTGTTCTCCTGACCTCTAACCAACCGAGTTGCCCTTCTCTGCCCCTTCTCCAGCACCTCCATGTCCTTCCTGTATTGCAGGACCCAACACTGCACCCAGTACTCAACGTGAAGGCTTAGTGATTAGGGGTTGTAGGGCAGATGCTTGAACCTGATGATTTTCAAGGTCTTTTCCAACCTTGATGATTCTATCAAGAGTTGAAGCTGCAAGAATAAGGTGCAGAAGCTGTAAGACTAAGGTGCAGCTGTCACTTCCCATGTGCAGTGTTTGGTACCTTCTGAACACACCCAGGTTACACAGCACATAAGAATATTAGCAAGAAGCTTCTGGAGCTGGTCTTAACTGCCATTTTCCCTGGTCAGCAAGGAGCTGCTGAAAGGCTTTGCTGTTTTAAATGTACAGTTTATATTCCTGTTGTATGTGGAAATAAGGAACCTTGAGGAGCAGTGAGCTCTTGCACAACATTTTTATAAGTAGATAGCTAAGCATCAAGTCAAGGCATCACCAATAAGGAAAGTGTAAATCGATGCTCCTCTGTTGGGATGTAGCAAGACCTTCCCCACACAGTCAGGTGCAAGTTACATAAGCATCTGCCACCAAGAAAACAGACATCTTCAGCAGCAACTGAAATTCCTCTTTTAACAGTGAAGGAATCCACAGATGTAAGATTTGTTTGCAGGACACGTTAGTAGCACAGCCTGTCTGCCACAAACGATAGCAAGAGGTTACCTTTCTCCACCAGAGGAATTAGCTAGCAATTGCATTATCACACTGCCTTTGCTGTATTTACTCAAATACAAATGAATACAAGAGTTCTGGAGCAAACCCTTCCCCAGTTACACCACCTCTGTGCAGCCCTCAGTGACTCTGGAGGTGCTCTGCCTCTTACATTCGGGATTACAGAGCAGATCACTGCACCTTCACCACCTCTCCCACATGAACCCTTGTCTGAAAAAAACACAGAGACAAACCAGTGATTCAAGTGTATGGGCAAGAAGCACAGTCAGAGTTGGGGCTCTCCAGTGTACAAATACACTGAAACCCTTTGTAAGAACTGACCCGTTAGCCTCTTGCACCCATCTTTTCCTACTACATTGCTTAGTGCTGGTATGGCACTCATCTTCCTCACAGCAGCCCACACAGCTCCATACTTTGGCTCTGCAGAGACTGACCTGCTTTTCTCCCCTACCTGCTGTCTGCCTTCATTTCCTCTGTGGGTTAAACAGACAACACTGGGGATTTCTGTGTTGTACTGCTTGCCTACCGTTAGGCTCCCTGCAGAGACCTGCCCACCCCAAACAGTTCCCAGGCACAGCCTATCACACAAATGGATGAGGCCTGAGTTTTACTGTAATAACATTTTTAACCTTCACTTGCTGTGGACTACAGGGTATTAACAAAAAAACCACGGGAAAGAACAGGCTGAGGAGGACAGCCTTTCCCCTACTCTGAATTCCAGTGGCACAGACACAAACCCTTCTCACAAATATTTGCCTCAGAGCTTGGAGCACTTCATACCCATCCTCATAGCTGGGTTTGGACCAACCAACACACACACACTGGGTATGTGTGCTGTGTGAGATGTTTCACACCTGCTCGCTGTGATACACTGCCACAGTATTTCCCAGCCAGGGAGCACAAGCTGTAATTTAGCTGGGACTGGGCTTCCGGAGGTTGTTAAGGTTAGCTTGATGCTGCAATCCAGTCTAATTACAGCAGGCTGCTCAGGGTTTGCTCAGCTGCCTGGAACACCTCTCAAGTATGTTCTGCCATCCTGCTGGGCAAATCTGATCCCACACTTGACCACTTTATGATTTAGAAAAGACACTTTATTTGTATTCAATAAGAATGCATCATGCCACGTTGCTGAAATGTGCTTTGCATTCCTCTTAAGGCATCTTCCGGCTTCCTAAAACTATGTCGGTCTCTTCTGAGATGACACTGAATTAAACATAATTCAAATTGACAGTTAAGCATTCCAGCATGACAGACCATCATCAACACACAGACATCACACCTTCTTACTGCAGCTACACACAGCCAGGAAGGGAAGCAACAAACACACTCTTAACCACAGAATCATTGAGGTTGCAAGAGACATCTAAGATCATCCAGTCCAACCACCACCCCAACCCCACCCTGTCCAATAAACCCTGCTCCCTAGGGCCACATCTCAGGTTTTTAAACCCTCCAGGGATGGCAACTCCACCCATCCTGGGGCAGCCTGTTCCAAACCCTGACCACTCTGTCAGGGAAGATGTTTTTCCCAATGTACAACCTAACCCTACCCTGGCACAACTTGAGACTGTTTCCTCTTGTCCTATTGCTGGTGACTTGGGAGAAGAGACCAATACCCACCTCTCTACACCCTCCTTTCAGGTAGCTGTAAAGAGCAGTAAGGTGTCCTCTCAGCCTCCTTCTCTCCAGACTAAACAGCTACACCTCCCTCAGCTGCTCCTCATCAGATCTGTTATCCGGGCCCTTCACCAGCTTCAGTGCCCTTCTCTGGCCCTGCTCCAGTAACCCAAAGTCCTTCTTGTATTGAGGTGCCCAAAACTGGCCCCTGTACTCCAGATGAGGCCTCATCAGTGTCCAGTAATCACTTACCTAGTCCTCCTGGCCACACTATTGCTGATACAGGCCAGGATGCCATCGGTCCTCTTGGCCATCTGGGCACCCTGCTGCCTCCTGTTCAGTCACTGTCAATCATCATCCCTAGGTTCTTTTCTGATGGGCAGTTCTCCAGCCATTCTTCCCCCAGCCTGTACTACTGCAGGGGGCTGCTGTGACCAAAGTGTAGGACCAAATACTTGGCTTGTTAAACCTCACAGAATTGACCTCAGTCCATCAATCCAGCCTGTCCAGGTCCCTCTGCAGAACTCTCCTACCCTCAAGCTACTCCCACCCAATGTTGTGTGACCTGCAAACCTGCTGAGGATGCTCTCAGTCCCCTCACCCAGATCACTGATAAATATATTGAACAAGATTGGCACCAGTACTGAGCTCTGGGGAACAGCTTGGAACCAGCCACCAACTCGAGGCAATGGCAGCAGTAAGTACCTCCATAGCCACCCTACGCAGCATTTTTTGCAGCTGTATTACAACTCAGCACACAGCAGTGAGAGTGCTGGGCCCCACACACTATTTTAGCAAGGTTTCTGATTGATCTGGGGGTTCCCTGAACAGGAAAGCTTAGGGAAGCCGTGCAGCAGCCGCTGAGGTTTGGGTACTCTCACGGCATCGCCGGGCAGACATTGTAGGGGGTGTGGACCTGGACCTCTTTAAGCGAGGTGAAACCAGAAGTCGCGCTCAGACCGCACCAGCCGCTTCAGCGAGTGGACTACATGATTGGGTAGCGAGGTGGGTCATGAACTGGCTACAGGACAGAAACCAGAGAGTAGTGGTCAGTGGGACAGAGTCTAGTTGCAGGCCTGTATCTAGTGGAGTCCCTCAAGGGTCAGTGCCGGGACTACTGCCATTCAAACTATTCATTGATGACTTGGATGAGGGATTAGAGTGCACTGTCAGCAAGTCTGCTGAGGACACAAAGCTGGGTGGTGTCGCCAACACCCCAGTAGACTGTGCTGTCATTAACAGAATCATAAGGGATGGCAGAACATACTGCAGACACCATGTATGTTGTTAGTTTTCCAGTGCCGGTGTTTGCCTGTGTAGGTAAGAAGTAGATTTTGTTTAACTATAAGGTAATAAATAGCAGTAGATCCTGACTGTAGTACAGAGTCTTGACTTGTCTTGAAGTAGCTGATATCAAAATCCTCCTTCATTTATGCATCCAGGGGTAAGAAGGCCAGATCTCCTGACACCCACCCTTCACATATCTATAGACATTAAGGAGGTCACCCCTCAGTCTCCTCATCTACAAGCTGAAGAGACCCAGCTCCCTCAGCCTTTCTTCATCAGGGAGGTGTTCTACTTCCTTCATCATCCTTGTTGTTCTGTGCTGGACACCCTCCAGCAGCTCCGTGTCCTTGAACTGAGGAGCCCAGAACTGGACACAATACTCCAGATGTGGTCTCACCAGGGCAGAGTAGAGAGGNATGTACTAGTGACTGGCCAACTCAACTTTAAGCTCCTCATCAAAAAATCACAGACCAGTTTGGGTTGGAAGTGACCCTCAGGAATCATCCAGTGCCAACCTCCTGCCATGGGCAGCGACACCTCTCACCACATCATGCTGCCCAAAGTCCCATCCAGCTTGGCCTTGAACACTTCCACGGAGGAGGCATCTGTAACTTCTCACAATTCTGCATCTGGCATTTCATCCATTTTCAACCCACCTCACTGTCTCTTTATCCAGACTGCACTGTATCAAGTCATTGGGGAGTATGTTACAAGGCAGCGTCAAAAGACTCACTGAAATCAAAGCAAAAAATACCCACTGTTGTCACTCATCAAGCCGGTCATCATATAGAATGACAGAAGAGTTGCAGCTGAAGAGACCTTCAAGATCATTGAGTCCAACCTTTTCCCAACCCTATCAGCACCACTAAATTCTGTCCCCCAACACAACATCTAACCTTCTCTTCAGCACCTCCTTGGATGGGAACTCAACCCCCTCCCTGGGCAGGCTGTTCCAGTGTCTGACGACAACCCTTTCAGGAAATTCCTTCTGACATCCAACCTGAACCTCCCCTGGTGCACCTTAAGGCCATTTCCCCTCACCCTATCACTGGCTACTAGGGCGAACTGATCAGCTCCCACCTCTCTACAACCTCGTTTCAAGTAGTTGTAGACAGCAATAAAGTTTTCCTTCAATCTCTTCCAGGCTAAAGAGCCCCAGCTCCCTCAGCCGTTCCATGCAACACCTTTTCTGAACTCTTTACCAGCCTGGCAGCCATCTCTGCCCCCTCTCCAGCCCTTTATTGACCCTCTTGTAGTGAGGGGCTATTAGCTTGGTCAGACATGATAGCGCCTTCATAAACCAACACTAATCCTGAGAGTACATGAAGATAATGATGGAGAACAGTTTCCTGCTGTCACCTTCACAGCAACTGAGGGAAGCCAAGTGGCCTGTGATTGCCTTATCTTTCCAGAGGTGACAATGCCATTTGCTTCCATCCTGGCCTCAAGCAATCCCACAGAATAAACCCCCCACACGGTTCACTGTGCATACTCAGCATCACTGGCAACTGAAACTCAGTTGCCTTCATAAAAAGCAGTCAGTAAGCTCTGATTTTAAACTTCAGAACAGCACAAGTGCAAACATCTTGTGTGCTAAATGGGAAAAACAGGTTTCAGCTGTCACATGGCTTCACACAAACTAACCTGGAGTCCAGGCACGCGGCTGACATACAGCTAGGATGGAGTTAACTTGCTTCACAGCAGCCTGTCAGTGATTGCTCTGGAACTGTGACCAACCAGCGCTGACAGCAGCAAGGCTTTGGTTGCTAGTCTTACAGAGCCAAGGTTTTCATACAACCCCACTCTTGCCCAGAGGGTGGGCAAGAAACCGACATGAGACAGGGGACAGCAAATCCCACTGGACCAAAGGGACATTCCAAACCGTGATGTCAGATGAAACAAAGAGGAAGAGGGACTGTTCCACATACAGAGACACTGCTTGCCCAGAGAGAGAGGGACATTTACCTGCTTATGGGAAACTATAGAGTATGTCTGGTTGAAAAACAGATCTCCAAGATGATCAAGACCAACCTCTGACCCAGCATTGCCAAGTGACTCTAAACCAAGGGTCCTCAAGCTTTTTAAACAAGGGGCCGGTTCATTGTCCCTCAGACAGTGTCAGGGGCCGGGCTATAGTTTGTGCTGCCTGGCTCGTCCTGCCTGGGAGCTGGAGGGAGGGAGGGAGAGACAAGGGAGCCACCTGCCTCAGCCCAGCCACACAGTCGGCAAGAAGTCATCTGCCGCTGCTCGGTTTCCGCCCCCAACCCCTGGCGGAGGGGGGGTAAATACCGGTGGGCCGCACTGGAGACCCTGGGGGGCCATATCCGGCCTGCAGGCCGGGGTTTGAGGACCCCTGCCCAAAACCTGTCCTTAAGCACAGGTTTAAACTTCTCCACACAGGCTTAAACTTCTCCAGGGATGGCAACTCCACCATTGCCTTGGGCAGCCTGTTCCAAGGTTTGATGACCCTTTTGGTGAAGAAATTCTTCCTAACACCCAGCCTAAATCTCCCCTAGTGCAGCTTACAGCCAATGCCTCTGGTCCTAGTGCTTGCTGCCAGGGCAAAGAGGCCGAGTCCCTCCTCTCTACGCACTCCTTTCAGGCAGATGTAAAGAGCAACAAGGTCTCCCCTCAGCCTCCTTTCCTCCAGACTAAGCAGCCACAGTTTCCTCAGCCACTCCCCATCAGACCTGCCCTCCACACCCTTCACCAGCTTAGTTGCTCTTCTCTGTTGCAAAATGGGTAATATTTTATTTAGTTGCAATGAATTGGAAAAAAAAATTTATGCTGTGTCAGGAAAACCAAGGGATCTTCCACTCTTTCCTGTGGTCCCTTCTAACCCTGACTGATTCTATGACTTGGTCTACGTGATCCTGCTGTTGCAGGGGGATTGGACTAGGTGATCTTTCGGGGTCCCTTCCAATCCCTCATCATTCTATGATTCTAAGGTACCATCTCTCACATAGAAAAATGGCAGTGTAAGTGGGATTTCTAGTGATACAGTTCCCTGCTACTGCTCAAGGTCAGTATTTGTATCTGTATCTATCTATCTCTGTCCAGTTGCAAAGCTTAAGGGAGACCTCAGCTGGATCAAAGCAGTTTGCCTCCGCTATTCCTTGTGGAAGGATACCGCAAAACTTCCCTGGACAGCTAGAAGTCTCCAGTTGTATCTGTCAGTCCATATTCCAGTCCATCATGCTCGTATGCTCTTTATCAATCTGATCTCACAGCAGCAATAACAACCTTGTCCCCAATCACCCAGAGAAGTACCAGCAATGCCTTGATTCAAGGACCCTGAAGTCACCTCTAACAGCTGCAGCAATGCTCATGGGTACAAGATACCTATAAAGTAGTAACCAGCTGCTGACTGGTTCCTAAGCTGTGCCTGACCTATGGTACAGGGCTAGACGTTGCACATAACCCAACCATGTTCCGTTTCCCCTGGTGTCCTATTCCAGCAGATTCTCTGTCCTGCAAGGAGAACAGGGAAGATCCACAAATAGGTAGAGCAGCCAGTGTCTTGTCCTAGAGCAGGCCAACAGCGTTGATGAGCTGTCCCGAAGCTTTCTTACACTGACAAACAGAGACCCATGCACAGGCTGAAGGCAGTGCGCTACAAGGCTTACCTGTTTGTTTGGGTTAATTCCTGAAGAAGCAGTACCTTATTCACCAAAGTATACAAGCAAGATTAACAGAGAAGACCAACCACCAAAGCGAGTAAACAGCAGGAGCAGCTTCACAAAAAGCAACATGCACACACATTTAAGCCGATCTCCCAACCACAGGAGAGATCACATGAGAGACTTTGTAGCCTGCAAACCGGTGAGCCTGAACAACTGTAAATGTATTTGAAAACCTCTCGTTTTGTTTCAGTAACTAGGCTTGTGCATTTCAATTTAAACTAGATTTTTTTTCTCCCATGCTACTAAAAGACTGTGTGAGATTGGTATGTTGTTAGGGAAGCTAAATGTTAGGTTCACTCGAAGACAAAACCCTAATAATTGCTTCTGGCGACATCAATTTCAGCCCTGCAGTCTATCCTGTTTAGTGTAATCAGTGTCCTACAGTCCATGCACACAGAGCCTTCCCTGCTCAGATGGCTCATCCTTTGGTACTGATGAGTATCTTGTCCCCTTCTAAGAAAAAACATCCACTTTTGTGCCTCACCATGCTTAACCTTCTAGGTACTTGATTCAGTGTTGTTGAACATCAGCATCCAAACAGCAGCAGCCATGCTGCCAAGCAGGAATACAAGCCCTGGAGGCGGCTGGCACAGCACAACTAGGTACTCGGTACACAGAAACAGGCCCCAGAGTCAACAGGTTTGCTGACTGAAGTTCAGAGGTTCTCATTCGGGCTTCTGCTGACAGCTCTCTAGAAGTTGTTATTGCTGTAGAGAGTCAGGTATCAGCACTGAAGTAACAACGAAAATGCATTTACTTGCATTTTCTGCCACGAAAAGGAAGATTGACATGCTTGACAATGGCTTTCAGCATGTCACACATGAGACAGACGGGCAGATCTGTGGCTCTCTCTCTTAAATCTTTCTGATTCCTGCTAGATCTACCTACAAGCACAAGGAATGTTTCAATTGCCTCTCTCAAAATATCAGGATGACTTCAGTTACTGCCAATACACCTTACTATTTCCTACAAATATATGGAGGTCTGTCATATGTACTTCCCAGCAGCATAACCCTGGGCAAACATCTACTGCCTTCTGGAGATGGCTGCTCAGAAGGGAAGAACAGGCAGTACACAGACACGCACTGCCTTGTCACATGTCATCCCAACCTTCTCACTCTTCCAGAAATCTCAGTGATTGCAAAGACAGTTCCAGAACCTTTGAGTTTTAAGATTCTTCCCTACAGAGGCGTCATCCAGCCTTTCCACTAGCTGTAGGACACAGTTTGAAAGCGACATATGGTGACTACAGCACAGCTCTACAGCAGGTATTTTCCAACACATTTTAGCAGCGACAGTCATATTCACAGCAGCTATTTTAACAGTTAAAATGCAGCTACAGAATAAAAAGCACCTCCAGAAACTGTTGCCAGCGTCAGCAATCCTAATTATTGCTTAATGATGCAATGCCTAATTATTGCTTCCTCTGGCAGCTGCATCCTCAGCTGTATCTCTGCCCTGCAGAAGGCTCGCAGAACGGAGCTGTCTAACGCACCTGCATACCTTGTTCTCGAGAATGTAGGCCAGTTCTGTTCTTGATTTGAGATCACTAATTAACAACAGCAAGATCATTCTGAGGAAGACCAAGAGGTAAACTTTAATTTTTACCCAGAGCAAGCACGCGATGAGAGAGGAAAGGTGCGTGCTTGAAACTTTCTTACAAGCCATGCAGGTGCCTGCCATGCACTGAGAACAAGGAGAGGTAATTCAGTAGCTCAGGAGTGAATCAGCAGTGGGACAGCAGTTAGCTCTGATGATTTTTGATGCGAATCAGCAGAGAAGCCTGAGTGAAACGAAGAGTTCAACAGAGGTATTTCAGCGACTGTGATCAAAGCAAAGAGTGATAAATATGCAAACAGGACCACTTTTTTTCCTCATGTCAAAAGGATGTTTAGAAGGTTTTCAACGGTATCTAGCCTCAAGAGAACAGCAGTTAGAACTGACAGAACGGTACAGTCTGCAAGGTTTCAATATACTCGAACAAAAGCTTAGAGTGAATATAATACCCAAGGCTTAAGAGAGCTTCCAATACTGATGGTGAGAGGACAGGATTAGTGATGATAGCCACTTAGCTTCAGTTAAGAGCCTCCTGAACTGCCAGCTACCTGAAAGGCCACGCTGAAAACAACGACCAAAGAGATAGCAACTCACTTAACACAGCCCAAGTCAATCAGCACAAGAAAAAAGCAAAAACAGCAGTAAAGGGATTCTACTGAAAAACAAAGCACCAAAGCTCACCTAGAAAAGTAACCAAAGCTGAAGCAAAGGATTACAAGAACAGGACAAACACCCTTCCAAACCAGGACTGACACCAGAAGTATTTTGTCGTGAGCAGTTGCATGCTCATGCAGAATGCCAGAAGCACAGAGTCTCCGCTGGAACTGTCAGCAGAGGAGCTCCAGTCACAGATGAAAGGGATGCTGGTAGTGATGCACGAGGTGAAGGACACTGCCACATTCCAGGAAGAGCCATGCAGGCAGCTCACAGACTCTGTCTGGCTGATGGAGCCACATTACAAATGTTACCCAGCCGTCACTGCACACCAGGACTAGCAACACTGCAGCTGTGCCAGACACCAGTCTGTCATGAGCACTCATCCATCAGGGAGGGATTATATGTGAAACTTGCTAGGGTAAACAAACGGCTGCAACTGAAAGAAGTGTCCTATCCTTCACTTTTCCTCCTCTGTTGCTCCAGAGTGGTTCAGCAAAGACTGATACAACAAGGAGGAGTTCAACACTAGTACTGCATTCTCATTTCCAAGCTTGATTTTCAGCTAAACAACTGATGGTGAATTTTCTCTTGAGCCACATGTCTTCTGGAATTATACAGAAATCTACACTTCAAGAGATAGCAGAGACATCTCAACACTGACCATACAACTACTCTCTCCTAGAAGTAAGCTTCCTGAACTTGAGGAATCTACCCACCATGTCCATATATGACCAACTCTTGTTTCAGTGGTTCTAGAGGCGCTTGACAAGGTAATCATTCCACACTCCTCCAACTATAAGAAAACCACACACTTAACTACAGGAGTATTCAGGCAATGGCAGAGGGCACTACAAAGCTAACATGATACAATACTTTAAATAAAAATTGCCACAAGGCAAGACAACTGCCAATTAAAGGGAGAAGCAATAAGAAACCCAAACAACCCCCTCAATATTGTAAACTCACATGGCATCATGCAGAAGCCTCATGTCAGCTTTGACAGGGGACAGGGAACTGTAAAGAACTGGATGCATGGCCAGCCCAGAGAGCTATGTTGGACTGAAATTGAATTGGTGGCCAGTTCCAAACTATTCCTCAGGGTCCAGTACTGGGGCCAGTCTTGTTCAACATCTTTATCAATGATCTGGATGAGGGGATTGAGGACACCCTCAGCAAGCTTGCAGATGCCACAACACTGGGTAGGTGTGTGGATCTGCTTGAGCGTGGGAAAGCTCTGCAGAGTGACCTACCTAGACAGCCTGGATTGATGGGCTTAGGTTAGTTGTGTGAGGTTTAACAAGGCCAACTGCTACGTATACTTTGGTCACAAATATTCCAGAGTAGGCTGCAGGCTTGGGGCAGAGTAGCTGGAGAACCACTGGGTGGAAAAGGACCTGACTGACAGCGGCTGAACAGGAGCCAGCAAGATGCCCAAGTCGTCAAGAGCATCTTGGTCTACGTCAGCAACAGTGTGCCCAGCAGGAGTGGGGATGTGACTGTCCCCCTGTACTGGGCAGTGGTGAGGCCTCATCTCGAGTACTGGGGTCAGGTCTGGGCACCTCAGTACAAGAAGGACAATGAAGCTGGGGAACGGCCTGGAGGACAGGGGTGAAAAGGAGAAGCTGAGGGAACTGGGGTTGGTTAGTCTGAAGAAAAGGAGGATGAGCAGAGATCTTACAGCTACCTGACAGGAGGATGTAGAGAGGTGGAGATTGGCCTCTTCTCCCAAGCCACCAGTGATAGAGGAAATGGTCTCAGGTTGTGCCAGGAGAGGGTTAGACTGGACATCAGGAAAAATGTCTTACCTGACAGAGTGGTCAGGGGTTGGAGCAGGCTGCCCACAGATGAGGGGAGTTACTGTCCCTGGAGGGGTTTAAAAACTATGTAGATGTGGGAACAGGGTTTAAGGGCCAGGGTGGGGTTGGGTTGATGGTTCAACTGGGTATCTTTGAGATCTTTTCCAACCTGAATGATTCTGTGATAAGTCTGGGGTCAAGAATAGCTATGCTAGAAAAATCATTACTAATATTACTTCCAAAACAGAAATAGCTATTATCTTTGCTGTCATCCACATTATCGTTCTTCTCAAGATTATAAACTAAGAAAACAAAGTCTTGTTTCTTATGTATCAAACAACAGCATCACACAATGCAGCGCACAGCTCATGTCCATGGGCAAAAAAAGGAGCGTGCACGGATCAAAAGGTAAATGACAAACACAATGCCACTGCTGGTTGCTCCAAGTAGTTATCCAACCTAACCTCCAGCTGAGACAGACTGAATGAGGCAGCTCTGGAGCTAACCATACAACAGCCTGGTTGTTACTTGGGAAATACTACACTCCAAGTAGTGTCTTACGGTGTAAGCATCTTATTTAGGATAACAACCTTAATGAATCAGCTCCAGAAGAAAGAGGATATGCCATGTCAGAACCCACGGTAAATACAGCACTAAACACACACTGACTTCTGTGCAGAATAAAGCAGCATGGCTCAGGAAGGGCAAGATTCTACAGAAAAGCAATCCTGTTTGCATTTATCCACCAGGTGAGATCTGTGCCATATTTAACCAGAACGGGACATTCGGAGTGAGAACCTGGCACTTACAAGGCTGAGCCAACACCGAAGGGCCTTGTTTCGGACATTCCACATCCCCCTCAACCGGCAGCTGCCCCGGAGTCTCTCCCAAAGCACCCCCAGCCCAGCTCAGGCCGCTGCTGATGGATCCCCAGCACTGCAGGGACAGGCCGCAGCGTTGGAATCCGAGGTAGGGGACGCACCGGCCATTGCACAGATCCTCAACTGGGAGGTCCCCCTTCAAGAGCAGCTGTGGGGACGCGGAAAAGGTTTTCCCGCTGGTTCCTGCCCNCGTGGACCCAGGCGGGGTGGCAGCGCCTCTCCTGCCCCTCCCTGAGCCCTGTTGCTACCGTCTGCCCCGCTCCCGCAACGCGAGCGGCCCTCGCCACGGAACACGGGCTGCCCTGCGGGGGGCAGCTCACATCTCCCACCCCTCCACCGACTCCCGCTCTACCCACCCTTGGCCTCGCAGTCCGCGCAGTATTTGTTGTCCTCCTCCCGCAGCAGCTTAGCCAGGATCGCCTGGTGCTGCTCGTTCTGCTTCTGTGCCTTCTCCCGGCACGAGCGGGTGGCCATGGTGGCGGCGGACACGTTGGGCCGGGCCCCGCGCGGCTCCACTGGCGAGTGGGCACCGCCCGGGACGCGGCGCTGCTGCCCTGTCACAGCCGCGGGAACCGCCTGCCGCCAGCGCCGACTTCCTCAACCGGAACTACTTCCTCCCGCAGACGCGGCTGCCTCGCGACCGCTCCCATCTCGCGCGCGTGCACACGCCCACTTCGTCCATGGAGCGCTTCCTTGCGCCACAGAAAAAAAATAGTGCGTCTCTCCCACTGGCGCGGCGAGACGGAGCTCGCCTTAACGACTCTCCACAGAGCGAAGAGGGTACCCTGCGCTGACGCGGAGACTGAAGAGTACGGGAGGGATGATGGGGGAAAGAGAGAGGAAGGGAATGACGGTCATGTCACCAGAGCCCAGCATATCCCTCCGCCGGCGAGTGACCCCGCCCCCTAGGTAGTGCCCGGGGGTGGGGCGGGTCCCCGCTCGAGCAGCCGCCCCTCTGCAATCGACTTTGCGTGTCCGCGCTGACCTCTACACTGCCCCCTGCACTGACCCCTGTGTATCCTCATTATCCTTAGCACTGCCCCCCGTGCCTGCGTTGCCCCCTGTGTGGCCTCACTGGCCCTCGCAGTGCCCCGTGTGCTCGCTCTGACCCCGCAATGGGACAAGCCTTTCCAGGGACAAGCCTTTCCAGCTCCAGGCCAGCGCTGGGGCTACTCAGGCTCTGCCCCGAGCAGCCGCAGCGTCTAGTTCGCCTCTGAGCTTTGCCCGGGCAGGGGCGGCAGAGACCTCCTAACGTGCTGCTGCCCCTTGGCCCCCTCTGCGTGAGGCCAGGCCCATGGTACCTGCCGAAGGTGTAGCCCAGGCGGGTCCTCTGCACTCTGTCCCTCTGAAGTGCTGTGTCTCTACTCTCCCCATCACACATCGCTGTGTACTGGGTCCCTTTGCTCACAGACCCGCAAAATCGTTAAGGTTGAGCCTCCAAGAGCACCCAGTCCAACGATCAACCCTATGCCACCCTGCCCATTAAACCCTCTTTTCAAGCACTGGATCTGCTGTGTTTGCTCACCACTAACGCCCTTTTTGTCAGCTCACTGTTAGCTCGCTTTTTCCCCCCCTTTAATCCAAACCTCCTGGAAAGACTTGAAGCCTGCCTGTACTCTATATATAGCCTATACAGTTCTTAAGTGAGGCAGATGGAAACTCAGATCTTTTCTCTCTCACTGGATTGTTCTCTGCATTCATTTTTCTCAGGTCATAGAATGATTGACTCATCAAGGTTGGAAAAGATCTTCAAGATCATCAAGTCCAACCGTCTCCCCTACAACCCCCAACCACTAACCTATCTCCTGAAACACCCTGGCTGCCTGCTTATTGAACCCGTCAGCAACAGTGCCTCCTCCCCTCCCTGGGCAGCCAGAATTCTCACTCTTGCTGGGAAGAAGTTTTTCCTAAGATCCAATCTGAACCTCCCCTGGCACAACATGACTCCATCTCCTCTTATTGCTAGTCCCTAGGGAGATGAAGCCAACCCCCACCTTACTCCAGCCTCCCTTCAGGCAGTTGTAGAGAGCAGTGAGGTCTCCCTTCAGCCTTCTCTTCTCCTGGCTGAACAGCCCCAGCTCCCTCAGCCTCTTCCCATCAGACCTGTTCTCCAGACCCCAAACTAGCCCAGCTGCCCTTCTCTGACCCAGCTGGATATGTTCTTGTGTGACTTAATCTAGGTGATCCTGCTGTGTCAGGAGGATTGGACTACATGCTCTTTTGAGGTCCCTTCCAATCCCTAATGATCTGTGATTCTTTGATTCTGTGACCCCTCTCCAGCACCTCCATGTCCGTCCTATCTAATGATGAACCAATTACCCTCGTAGTTTGGAAGACTTACAACGGAAAGAACTAAGACTACTGCCCATCAAGTTAATCAATAATTAACCCAGCACCTAACGTGTGAGACTGTGTTCAATGCCCCTTAAATAATGGAAGGAGTGACCAAATGCTGTGAGAGTGTCCTGCCTAGCAATTTCTCTGCTATGGGGTAGTACAACCAGGATGTGAGTTGATGTGCAGTTCCAAGAGGAGGTTTATTATCCTCCTTGAAGGCAGGAAGGGTTAAAACTAAACACACAGCCAAGTTCCACCTGCCTTACAGCAGTGCCTAAATCTCAAGACTTCCTGCACCAGCGGAAGCAAAACATGAATGTTAATGCAGCCACACATTATCTGTACTGAACTAGAGACTCAATTATTAGGGTGACACAGTCCTGACTGCTTAAACACAGTGCTAAACAGGACTGACATCTAGCTGAATACTTCACCTACATGAGCATACAACTGGTTTCCTTTTCTAGCTCCAAGTTTTTTAATTACAGAGAACTTCATGTCCAGCCTCCATCTGCCCTTTTCCAGCTTCAAACCATGACCCCTCATTCTATCGTTCCATGCCCCTGGGAACAGTCTTCTCCAGCCTTCCCACAGGCCCCTTCCAGGGATGGGAAGGTTGCTGTAACGTCCCTCCAGAGCTTTCTCCTCTTCCTGCTGAGCAACCTCAGCTCTCTCAGCCTGTCCCCATAAGAGGTGAGGCCTCATCTTGAGTACTGTGTTCAGTTTTGGGCCCCCCAGTTTAAGAGGGACAAGGATCTACTGGNGTGTGCATGAAGATATGCTTCTTGTGCTCAGCTCCTAAAATTGTCCTTCAAAGAGCTTAGCCATGCTTCTGTAAAGTAGTAGAAATACATGTGCAACCTTCTGCTCTACTACGGGCCTGAGATGAAGAGGTTATTAATATTTTACTAGGCAGTGCTCTGCAGCCAGCATGCTTTAAATGCATTATTAGCTATTTCCCTGAGAGCTCAAGTGAATGTAAGGAAGACAAAACACATCCCTTCTGTGCCTCCATACTTTTGCTAGCTCCAAAGAGCAGCAGTGTTGTAGATGTGAAGTCACTGCCTGAAGCGGTTTTCAGAGGGAAGAAAAGGTGTCTTTCAGGATACAGTATGATTTACAGATCGAGTTCACCTCTGCCCACACCATGCTGTGAAATGCAGTGCAGAAAAGACAGAGGTGTTGCCACCTAAGGGTCCTGCAGAAGAGAAGACACACAGTTGTCACGTGGAGCCTGTCAGCTTGGTGACCTTCGCTTCATCTTCCACTAACACCCTGCAGAGTACAGCCTATATGTCCAGTTTGGGAGTTGTTCCACTACATGCTCCTGTGGTTCAAGACATATGTCTTCAGAACTGGGTCACAGACACACATCATTAGGGGTTGGAAGGGACCTCTAGAGGTCATCAAGTCTAACCCTCCTGCTCAAGCAGGACCATAGAACCTAGGGCAGGTCACACAGGAATGCATCCAGACAGGTCTGGAAAGTATCTGGAGAAGGAGACTCCACAACCCCCCTGGGCAGCCCATTCCAGTGCTCTGTCACCCTTACAGTAAAGGCTGGAAGTTCTTCAGGTTGACCTGGAACTTCCCATGCTCCAACCAACACCCATTGCCCCTTGCACCACAGGGTGCAAACGAAAAGAGATTGTCTCTTTCCTCTTGACATCTAGCTCTCATGGATTTATACACAGTTATTAAATCCTCTCATAGTCTTCTCTCCACACTAAAAAGCCCCAGGTCTCGTAGTCTTTCCTCATCAGGTAGATGCTCCAGTTCCTTAATCAGCCCCCTAGCCCTCTGTTGGACTCACACAGGTAAAATCAGATTTCCCATCAAGTAACTTAGACACTGGAGTTTGGCAGTTCTCAGTCCTAGAGATTGTGCTGTCAGCAGTAAAAACTGTACCCAGCACGGGCAAGACTTCTCCTTAGCTGTCACTGCTGGTCATCCTATTGGCTATTCCCGTTCTACAGGGTTAACTATCACAGAATCACAGAACATTAGGAGTTGGAAGGGACCTTGAAAGACCCTCCAGTCCAATCCCCCACCACAGAAGGATCCCCTAGATTAAGTAGCACAGGAACATGTCCAGGCGGGTTTTAAACATCTCCAGAGAAGAAGACTCCACAACCCTCCTGGACAGCCCATTCCAGGGCTCTGTCACCCTCACTGGCAAGAAGTTTCTTCTCATACTGATGTGGAACCTCCTACCTTCCAGCTTACACCCATGACTATAGATAACTTGTTCAATTAATGTTGGTTTATAATCTGATAGCTGAAATTCACTGAGTATCATCTTTCTGGCTGAAATCCCCTGAACCTAGACACCTACCTCACTCAGAAATCGTCCTGTAAACCAGCTTTAAATAGTGTTTCCTAATCAGGATGGTATTAGCATAAATTTGACTTAATGGGGGAGGCTGTATCAGGTGCAGAGTTATTAAATGGATTGAAATCTGGTGTTAAAATAGCTGCCTTTTCCTAAGGCCTCATCATCAAAGTCCATAAATAAATAGAGTTCTAGTCAGAGTTGTTGAGTTTGAGAATTTCCAGTTTGGAAGAAACCTTGATGCTTCAGATGTTTCCGTGCTCTTAAAAAAAAAAACCCAACCAATCAACCAAGTAACCAACAAACCTTCCTGGGAAAGGAACTTTCGATAATGTTTCTGAAATGCAGGTCTTCAGACTTGGCTCTACAGGCTCCACAGCAGCTCATGGGGTCAGATAATGTGGTACCTGCAGGCCTTGTCTGGCAGAACCTGAGCGGTTAACGGTGAAAGCTGTGTTTCAGCAAACATTTTAGCTTTGATTTCTGTCAAAGACTTAGGAAAAGCTGGAGCTATAAGCCAGTCACTCTGTCTACCCTTGATAGCCAGTGGCAAGGAATGGACGTACCTGGAGGTGGTGTGCCTTGTTCTCAGACAGGAGTCTGGCAGGGGTGAGCTGAGTTGCCATCTGGAAGCTGCCTCCCACTGTCAAAGGGTGAATCCCTGCCTGGATCCTGGTGACTCCTCATTCGCTAGAAAGGGTAGAGAGGGTGACTGTCCCACACCTGTTCCAACATCTCCAAGCAAAACAAAAAAGACAGGAGGCCTTACACAGTACTTTCACATTAGATGAAGTAACATCTGTGCCAGGGAATCTACAACTACACCAAGGGTTTCCTCATATATTTTTTCATTGCTTAAAAGAAAAACATTACCCTAAAACCAAACTCAATTAAAAAAGTATTAAACAAAGCAGTATTTTAACAAAACACCCCCAAAAACCTCACAACAAGCCCCAGCCTTTGTAAATCAGTAAGTTTAGAGTCATAGAATAGAATCATAGAATCGTTAGGGATTGGAAGGGACCTCGAAAGATCATCCAGTCCAATCCCCCTGCCACAGCAGGACCACCCAGACCAAGTCATACAGTCAGTCTGGGTTAGAAGGGACCACAGGATCATCCAGTTCCAACTCCCCTGCCATGGGCAGGGACACCCCACCCAAGAGTCACCTTTCAAAGCTCTGCTCTGATAAACCCTTTAACATCAGCCTACAAGGTATCTGCGTGTTTCAATACAACACATGAACTCCTGCTCTACAGAGCCCAGAACCATGCAGGACAGAATGCTTCTGCACTGCGAAAGGACCCTCACCTTGGGTAATGCAGTCACAGCATTTGAAACGCACCGAAAGCACCAGATTTTGGCACGTTTGCACTTCTGAAAATGAAGACAGAAATTCTTAAAACTAGAAAGGGATCTACATCACCTTTAGGGAGGTGATTGTGCACCTGTACTGGGAACTGGTGAGGCCACATCTTGAGTACTGGGTCCAGTTCTGGGCACTTCAATACAAGAGAGATATTGAGGTGCTGGAGCGAGTGCAGAGAAGGGCAATGAACTGGTGAAGGGCCTGGAGAGTAAATCTGACTGAGAAAGACTGAAGGAGCTGGGACTGGTTAGTTTGAAGAAGAAGAGGCTGAAGGGAGACCACATCACTCTCTACAACTACGTGAAAGAACATTGTAGAGAGGTGGGTGCTGGTTTCTTCTCACAGGTCATTAGAGATGAACAAGAGGGAAGGGCCTCAAGCTGTACCAGGGGAGGTTTAGGCTGGACATGAAGAAAACCTTCTTCATGGAGAAAGTCATCAGATATTGGAACAGGCTGCCCAGGGAGGGCGTTGATCCCTGCAGGTGTTTAAAAGTCGTTTAGATGTGGTGTTGGGGGTTAGGGGTGAAATTGGTAGGGCAGGATTGATGGCTGGACTGGATGATCCCAAGGGTCTTTTTCAACCCAAATGACTCAGTGATTCTGTGATCTTTTCTGAAGTGGCATCACCTGGTGACACCTCAGCACACGATGACATTTCAGCAACAGCCTTGTTTTCCTGAGAGCTATTAGTGAACGCATATGGTAATTGTAAATACAAATGTATGCAAACACCTGGGTACCTGGGAGGTAACTACAAATTAAATGGAAGGATCCAAGTGACTAAATCCATTTCAATGAGCTTTGCTGTCAGTCATACGTGTGTAAGCTCAGAAGATAAGATACCACTCTGCAGAGCTACTATGCACAGAAGCAATTATGTGTTAATCTGCTGTGTGCATTTGGCTATTCTAGCATGGAGAGCAGTGCAGTGTAGTGTTGGTGCAGGACACAAGGCAAACCTGATCCTGGGCTGCAGCAGGAGAAGTGTGGCCAGCAGATCGAGGGAGGTGATTCTCCCTCTCTACTCCACTCTGGTGAGGCCCCCAGCTGGAGTATGGTGTCCAGTTCTGGAGCCCTTATTACAAGAGGGATGTGGACATGCTGGAGTGAGTGCAGTGGAGGGCCACAAGGATGATCAGAGGGCTGGAGCACCTCTCCTGTGAGGCCAGACTGAGAGGGTTGGGACTATTCAGTCTGGAGAAGAGGAGGCTCCCAGGTGACCTTATTGTGGCCTTCCAGTATCTGAAGGGGGCCTACAAAAACGCTGGGGAGGGACTTTTTAGAATGGTGGGTAGCAACAGGACTAAGAGGAATGGAGCAAAGCTGGAGATGGGTAGATTTAGAGTGGATGTGAGGAGGAAGTTCTTCACCGTGAGAGTGGTGAGGGCCTGGAATGGGTTGGGGTAACATCCCTGGAGGTGTTTAAGGCCAGGCTGGATGGGGCTCTGGCCATCCTGGTCTAGGGCGGGGTGTCCCTGCCCATATTAGGGGAGTTGGAACTGGATGATCAGGTGGTCCCTTCCAACACTGATTCTGATTTTGTAACTTCTCCAGTGAAGTGATCCTGCTGTGGCAGGGGGATTGGACTAGATGATCTTTCGGGGTCCCTTTCTATCCCTAATGATTCTATGATTCTAAATGGAAGCTCTGTATGGTTCCAACAGAAGAGATCTTAAAAATCACATGTTTTGCACTTTCCAAGCTCATGGTGTATTTTCAGCCATTTAGGGCTATGTTTCAGCCTGAGTTTTTCATTTCAATGTACTTCATTCCAAGATTGGGCTTTTGAAGACAGAGACTTAGATGGAGCTTTGTGAGTCACACATTTGTCTCACTCAGGCTCCTAGGGTAAGAACACCAGTCTTTATTACTGATACCTGTATCAGCAGTGCTTGACATCTAGCCAAGAAGGACAATAATCAGATGTAAAATCAGTTACAAAATCATAAACTCGAAAGATTAGGGAGACATATGAGAAGACAATACACAGGGCCAGCTAAGTTCCATCGTTACTGCTGTTTCATGAGCTACTGTGCAAAACGCAGTCTTTGAAGAGTAAAAATTGTTAGTTGGGTAAAAGACAGGAGACACACTGAGGCTAGCACAGGTTTTGATCTTGGCCTCACTCAGAACAGATCTTAATTTTAGCTCTTCAACAACCGGAACTGTGATTCATGTAGCTTATTTGACCACCCCAATGAAAGTGTGAATTATAGAATTCCTTTGGTTGGAAGAGACCTTTGAGATCATCAAGTTCAACCATTAACGCAGCACTGCCAAGTCACCATTGAACCATGTTCCTGAGCACTGCATCTTCATGTCTTTCAAACACCTCCAGTTGGAAGAAAAGACTGACCCCAACCTGACAACAACCTCCTTTAAGGTTAAAGTGGTGAGTGCAGGACACAGCTCTTGGCTTTTTTAAACTGCAGACCATTTGCCTCAGACCATTTATCCAGCCTGTCCAGATCCCTCTACAGGCCCTCCCTACCATCAAGCAGATCAAAGCGTAAGTGGGCGTTGTTTACAAACTTGCTGAGCCTGCACTCAATCCCCTCATACAGACCACAGAATCACAGAACATCAGGGATTGGAAGTGACCTCGAAAGATCATCCAGTCCAATCCCCCTGCCACAGCAGGATCACCTAAGCCAAATCCAGGTGGGTTTTAAATGTCTCCAGAGAAGGAGAGTCCACAAACCTCCTGGGAAGCCCCTCCAGTGTCCTGTCACCCATATTGGGAAGAAGTTATAGAATCACAGAATCAGTCAGGGCTGGAAGGGACCACAGCATCATCCAGTTCCAACTCCCCTGCCATGGGCAGGGACACCCCACCCTAGATCAGGCTGGCCAGAGCCCCATCCAGCCTGGCCTTAAACACCTCCAGGGATGTTGCCCCAACCATCTCCCTGGGCAACCCATTCCAGGCTCTCACCACTCTCACAGTGAAGAACTTCCTCCTCACATCCAGTCTAAATCTACCCATCTCATTAATAAAGATGTTGAATCATTAATAAAGATGTCAAATCATTAATAAAGATACTGATCATTAAAAAGATGTTGAACAACACTGGCCCCAATACTGAGTCCTGGGGAACCACTTGGAACTGGCCACCAACTCGATTTCACTCCATCCAACACAACTCAGGGCTCAGCTGAGCAGCTAGTTCTTTACTCAGCAAGGAGTCCACTCATGAAAACAGTGAACAGCCAGGAGGATGCTCTGGAGTAGTCTGAGTGGGTGAGGTCATAGCCGATTCTACTGGCTTCTGAGTTGCTCTGGCATGCGGAGATGCTGGAGATGCAGAGATATTCATTTCTACTTCAAAAGCTGAATATTTGTAGTAAGCAGTGAGTCTTTTATCAGTGAAAGAATGTTGACAGCCCTGTGAAGCTGAGCTCATATCTACAGCAAAACATGTTTCTTCTCAGCCATTGGATACTCAAGAAATAAGTGTTGCTGGAAAAAAAGAAATAAATTACCTTCCTACAGTCCTACAGGTAAGGAGAAACGTGCTCGGATGTGACCACAGGGCAGCAGGTGTATCGCACAGCGAAGCATCTCTTCTGGGTGGCTGTCTCCTGAAGCACAAAGTCAGTCATGACTGCTGTGCTGATTTCCCTGTTCCCTGCACAGCCCTTGCAGTTATGCTGCTGCTCTGCTTTAAACGCTGAGCAGAATCTGTTGGCTTGTGTGTTTTCTGCAGAAAAGTTTGAAGTTTGTGTTTAAAAAGTTGAAAAGCTTCTGCCACCCCCACTCCTTGCTCTTTTTCCCTGTCAGTGACTTCTGCCTTCTTCACTCTTCTCCATCTTGGTGTCTGTTTGGAGCTGTGTTGCTGCTGCTGAGAGGAAGCTTTATCACTTCTGAAGACGTGGGAGGAACTGTCAAGGTGTACTACTTGATCTGTGTTCAGCTGGAGACACTGGGGATTCTGAACTGTGAAGGTTTATGAAGATCAGGACTGAAGTCGGATGACCGCTGTGATTTCAAAGACAAGCAGGAGCTGTCTACAGGGAAGATGTTTTGGACGTTTTACCTCAGTTCAGTGTTGCAGTGCTGTGATGGATCTTTGTGTGTCTGTGTCTTCTGTTTGGCAGTGGTGGGGAGGGGGTCTGGTGTGTGCAGGGGGTGAATTGAAATGTCTTGGTGCCTTTCTTCTCCAAACTGAGTCAGTTGTTTCACTGCCTGCAGATCTGTCAGTGGGTTTATTAAACCCTCTCTCTGTTTCTGACACTTCAGCTAGAAGTTCTTGGTTAAAACACAGTTTGGGTCTCTGACCCACTACACTAAAGGCGACCCAGGTGGGACACAGTGGAATCCAGACAAGGACTCACACTACTACAATAACACAGCTGCACAGGAGGTGTAATGCCAGCAAAATATGAGCTCAGACTCCAAGCATTTGCAGCTCTTCAAGAGCTACAAATTACCCTGACACAGTGTCTCTCAGAGAACAGGATGTGTATGGACAGGCATTGCACTGCTTGGGATTCCCTGAGCTCATGAGCTCCCTTCTAAATCTCACTGCCTTGCTTTAGGCTGACTCTGGAATTCCCCCTAGATCAGGTTTTCACAGGATAGGGGGGTGTTTGTGGAAATACCTGTGTGACTGCGCTGCTCCTCACAAGAGCGTTTTTGTCTGTACAGAACTGATGATGGTGCTTTGACCTTCAGGTGTTTCCTTTCCCCACTGTGCCATCTGGCACTGGCTACTCCTCACCTGCCACGGCTGTCTTTACTGACACAGCCCCACAGAGATGCCCTGTCATAAAGAAGAGAAATTAACATTGCAGCATCTCTGCTTCTACTACTGCAGCACCGTTGGCATCAAAGTCCTGCACAAAACATCAGTCCAGTACCGCAGCAGGAACTTCCTAAATGCAGGATTGTTTTAGTGTCCAAAGATAGACTTTTCTCTCTAGAAAGTATATTGGATTCTCTTGTTTATGGCTTAATAGTTTGCTGTTATGACAGACTTAATCAACCTGATGAGGCCACATTCACTGTTCTGGCAAGTACAACCAAGCCCAGAGTGTTTCCATGCTCCCCAGGGGCACATTGTTCCTGTGTTTATCTCATTCAGAGGTTTCATCTGGAAACCATCTCTCTTTTTCCTGAGTAAAAGTGAGCTGTTCTGAGAGATGCACTGCAAGGCATGTGTTTCATTTACTGAATGTGAAATGATCTTTTTATTTGGGAAGTGAAAAGAGAAGGTTATAGGCAAAAAAGAGTCCAGCTGGTAATGGGTGCAGAGGTCACAGAGAGAAAAGGGAAAGACTGATCGTGCAGATATCGCAGGGCAGATCTGAAGACAGTTTACAGCAATAAAATGGCTGTTAGGGACTCCAAGATAAGCACTATGCCACCCTTCCAGAAATGATCTGCACAATGTCCATTTGTTTGACCACAAGATCTACTTCCTATAGCTCATGTCTTGCTAATGAATCTTCAGTTTGTGTTCTTTACTGCCACTTGTATGCCAGATGATTCTAGGGCCTCTGAAGAGCAGGAAGGTTTATTTTCAGGCTTCACTCTCATGCAGAGTTCCGAAGTTCCTCTTTGGGGGAGTCTCTTGGAAAAGAGGAAGCAGGTTACTGAGTGTTATAAAATAATGAATCAAGAAGAAAGCAGCGAGATTCTAGGATGAATAGGATGATGTCATTAATTTAAATGTATCCCTCTTCAAATCTTATACCTTAGCTAGCTACAATGGTTCTCAAATTCTGGTGATCAAGCACCTATTTAAAATATCAGTCCTTTCATAGAATCATGAGGGATTGGAAGGGAGCTCAAAAGATCATCTACTCCAATCCCCTTGCCACAAAGGGATCACCCAGACCAAGTCACACAGTCACTCAGGCTTAGAAGGGACCACAGGATCATCCAGTTCCAACTCCCCTCCCATGGGCAGGGACACCCCGCCCTAGACCAGGCTGGCCAGAGCCCCATCCAGCCTGGCCTTAAACACCTCCAGGGATGTTACCCCAACCATCTCCCCGGGCAACCCATTCCAGACTCTCACAGTGAAGAACTTCCTCCTCACATCCACTCTAAATCTACCCATCTCCAGCTTTGCTCCATTCCCCCTAGTCCTGTCACTACCCACCATCCTAAAAAGCCCCTCCCCAGCCTTTTTGTAGCCCCTTTCAAATACTGGAAGGCCACAATAAGGTCACCTGGGAGCCTCCTCTTCTCCAGACTGAACAGCCCCAACTGTCTCAGTCTGGCCTCATAGGAGAGGTGCTCCCTTTGACACACTGCTCAGCAGAAATCCTACATGAAGCCCTGCTGAACCCCTTCAGCTCACTCATTTCTGATGCTGGTTTGACCCTTAACCAAGAGAAAATACTAGACAAAACTTGATCACAATTGCTTCTGATGGAAAAGGTGGTGGGGGACAAGTGTCTTCCTCTGCTGCTCCTATAAGAGGGTGATTTTAGTTTGATCAGGCCTGGTTGTTAATAAATATTTCACTTTGTTTGTAGTTTGGGGTTGCTTTCCATGATCTCTCTCAAGAGCAGCAGTGGGTTTTTCTGTCTGCCTGACGATTCTGTAGCCCCTTCTAAGCCAAAACACTGCAAAAAAGTCACAGCTTCCTCTGCTTTCAGCTGTATCTCCCTGCTTGGGCCTCAGATAACTCAGCAGCAAATTTCCCTGGGTGTCACACCAGCACTGGAATCCATCTGTACCAGGATTACATGTGTTCCTTATGTTCTCTGTGACTCTGTCTCTGCATTTCAATACTTGAAGACAAGGTTTCACGTCCTTTGAGTCTGCATTCACAGATGTGACAGATTAACTGAGCTCTCGGAACGGCTCTCTAGTTTCAGAGTGGCTTGCGTGACACTGATGGTGTCACTCCAAACTACAATCCTGAGCTGTCTCATCTTTTTTTGTAGTACACATTTCCATAACCTACTTGCATCCTATCAAAGGAAAGAAACGGCAACTTCCTGCAGCACTTCTTGAAGATCTATCTCACTGATTGCATCAATCTCACGCCTGCACTACACAATATTCTAAGGAGGCAGATTTGTCAACACATGTTATGTGGGTTTTCTTGTGCTTTCTGTGTGGTTGCAGCCAGAGACTGCAGTTTTCCCTGGATAAATCTGGTCTAATTCATTAGATAGAGATGGTCCCAGGTCTGGTTTTGGCCAAGTGGTTCCACCTCTAAGTGCTTAGCTAAAGGACGATAACATGCTGGCCGCCTTTTAAAGTGATACCAGACTTCTAACGTTTGCTAAAAACCATTTTATTATCAAGTCCTGTACCCCTGGAGCTTGTCTCAAGGTGAAGGAGTTTGTCTTGTGCCTGCTTGCTCTTTCTGAAATACGAGCTTGGTGTTTATTTTTAGAAGATGGCATAGATTTTGAGGTTCAAACCTTTACTTCCTGTGCTTGTTCTCTGCTCTGTTGACCCCTTACAGCACAGAGCCGTCTCAGATAGAGGAGAGTTTCTAACATGACTTATTGGGGAACTGCAGCTCCCAGGAGCTGCTCAGGGGAGCAGAACTGGAAGGTAAGCAAGTTTTCCCACTTCTGACACCATTTTTGGCTGAGACTAGTGCCTTAGATTCCCTGTCTCTTAAGCTGCAGCAGGTACTCTTAAGGTGCCTAATTAATAGATCAGTTTGGGGACATCAGAAAACAGCTTGGTGAATGTTTGCAGGTTACTTTGTTTGTGAGAGGTATCACAAGCACCACCAGCATGAGAAACAGCAGATGATAGAAAAATGCTGCTACTGCCTGATGATGCCTGGGTAGCTTGGCCAGCTCGGCCAGCTCAGGCGGGCAGGCCCCCGACACTCTGTGAGAAGGCGGCAGGACCCTGAGCTACAGCTAAAGCCAGTTTGCAGCCAGCAATAGTTGAAGAAGTTCTCGTCCCTCACAAAAACAGGGTGAACACTTCAAAGCCTATAGAACTGGTCTCCAGCTGAGATGTGCCTAGTTGGTAGGCACCAGTTGGTAGAGCACCCCACTGCGTGATCTGCATGCCTTGATTTACCTATGTGAAGGTACAGCCTTCTGGTTTAGTCCTAAAGCTGCCACCTTTCATCTGTGGTCAGAAGCTAAGGGTGAGATTTTCTGCTACAGAAACCCAACTTTTCAGTAAGTTAGTGAAGACTAGAAAGTACTTTAACTTTCACCAACACAAATATGAACAAAGGAAAACATTTACAAATTTATCAGATAAAATCTACATACCTGGCACAATGTGAAGTTTTGTGAAGGCTTCACCAAGGGCAAGTCTTCCCTGACCAACCTGGTGGCCTTTTACAATGGGGTCACAGCCTCAAGACCTATGACCCTGAGGACAAAGACAGAGCAACAGATGTCATCTACCAGGACCTATACGAAGCATTTGAAACTGTCCCGCATGACATCCTGATCACTAAGCTGGAACGATGCCCATTCGATAGATGGACCACTTGTTGGAGTAGGAGCTGGCTGGATGGTCACACCCAAAGAGTTGTGATCAATGGCTCAGTGCCCCAAGGGAAAGGGGTGATGAGGGGTGTTGCTCAAGGAATAGTTACTTGTACTTATAGTGCAGTCCTTACCTCAAGAAAAACATCTGAATGAAAACACATCTTAAGATCACACATTCACACAGCAGGACTTGCAAGTGAAAGCCTTGGGGGAATAAATAGGCTAAAAGCAGGATGTTCCCTGGGCTAAGCAACATTTGCTCACATTAGTGCCAGGAGACACAAACATCTCCCCTAGCTTTCAGACAGAAACTGGAAACACACCATCCTTTGTTCTGTAACCTCTCTCCAGGCAGTCACACAGGCTAAGGGTTTGCTGAGCAAATATTGGGTTTTCTAGTCGGTTTTATCATGACATTGGCTGCCTCTCTTGCAGCAGTACACTGAGTGAAGACAGCTTTGTTGTTAGCTTGATGCACTTGCTAAGGAAAAAAAAACCAACCACAAATTCCTAGGTACCTGCTGTCCCTGGGATATAAATATCCAGTGCTGCTCTCCTGGCTGTATGATGCCTCAGCTGTTTGTATGTGATGTGGAGAGGAAGAAGGAATACAAAGTCTTCACTCCAGCCCTCTTCCTCTCATTTCAAAGGATGTAAACTCCCTTCCACAGGGTGCCTATAAGAGCTAGCCCCAGGAGCTAGAGCTAGCCCCAGTGCAAGGGAGCAAGTGGTTCACACCTCATGCTCACTGACTCCCTGCTGTCACCACCATCACACCAACACCTATCTAACAGCAGCTCCTTAGGCAGCCTTTAGTGTTAGCTCACCACCTGAAAGGAAATCCACCTCACTGGACCAAGAGGACACACTTCTAGAGACACCTCCCTCCACTGCAACTAACAACTAAGCAAGGATGGATTGCCTGTAAAAGAATTTCATTTCAAAGCTGCTGATCAGGAGAGCGTCCCAGTATGTGGCTCTTCAAACTAACCTGACCCACAGCCAGCTGCGCAGCTGACCTGATTTTGTCAGACTAGCACAGACCAGGCTGTGATGGCCAGGCATGTCACTTTTGTTATGAATTAGTTAAGTAAGGACTGGAAAAAGCTTCCTGGAACATTCTCATCTGAAAAACGTCAATATTTAAAAGACATGATTCTTTACAGGTCCAAGACTGACGCTGACCAGGAGGCTTCATGCCTGGAAATTGCAGGTTCAAGTCCTAACACTGTCAGCTTTACTCTGCAGTTCTGATGTTCTCTGAGGCAAAAATAAATCAGACCGTTATCACTGTAGAAAAATGCAGGGAGAAGAGAAAATATCTGGTTTAAGTTAGGCCTCAGCTTGGTTTCCAAAGGATGACATCTGTGCTGCCCCATGACCTTAGAAGGCAGTGACTTCAGCCTGTTCTGAAATGCGTCAAGCAGAGAGATTTCCAAGGTGCAGTTCCTGCCAGCTCAGTAAAAAACACTGTCTGGGAAAGAGGCCCAAATAATGTCTCTGGGGGGCAGGAAGATGTCCTGTCTCTTGCCTGGTGGAGGTGATGTCAGCCAACAAGGGAACATGGAGAAAGACTCTGGATCTATAGGACACGTAAGGCATTCACAGGAAACAGGACTTAATTAGTTCTGCCCTTCACGGCTACTTTCAGGATTTGCCAATACTTGATTCTATAACGACGACTCAATTCCTGCTGTGGTAACCTTAATTCTGTGGCCCAGAATTGCCCCCAGTACTCAAGGGGAGGCCTTCCCAGTGCCCAGTACAGGGGGATAGTGACGTCACTAGTCATGCTGGCCACATTATTGCTGATACAAGCCAGGATGCTATTGATCTTCCGGGCCATCTGGGCACCCTGCTGGCTCCTGTTCAGCTGGTTGTCACCCAGTACTGCCAGGTCCCTCTCTGCCAGGCTGCTCTCCAACCACTCATCCCTTAGTCTGTAGCTGCAGGGGGTTGTGGCCGAAGTGTAGGACCCTGCCCTTGGCCCTGTTAAACCTCTGGGTTGGCCTCTGCCCTTTGACCAAGCCTATCCAGGTCCCCTCTGCAGCACTTTCCTACCCTCCTTCTCCTGACACTTCAAAACAAGGCGTTGTGTTCCTTTTAAACTAGGTGTCATAAAAAGGTATGGAACACCTGTCACGACAGATCTCTGGAACCTGTGATCAGTTATTGCTGACAACTGAAACGTAAGTAGTTTTGTAACGACCTCCCACAGTCTTTTACAAACAGCTGGTACCAGAAAGGGTAATTCTCCTGTGATTTGACTGAGTAACAAACTGCGTGCTTTAACTCTGGAAAATCAGCTCTGAAACAGGTATTTTACAGACAAGGCAATGCAAGCAAAATGCTAACTGTGGAGACAAGTTTTTTTGTAAAAAAGTTACTACAGAGCAATTCCACTGGATAATAAAGCCTTCGTCACTTTACTCGTGTAAGGAATGTAGCTGTGCAGATCACAGGAACAAGCTTGAAAGATAAAACCTGCAGGAACACAACTACCAGCTTTTTAGTAAAGAAAAAAGCAGTGCAGCAAGCATCCCCCAGTGCTACAAGAACTGTTACACAGGCAGAACAACTGTCCTTTGTCCCCCAGAAATCGAACAGAACATGTCCTTTGGAATTCACTCTTGGGCCATCTCATGGTATTTTTGCCCAGACGTTCCGTTTCCTCTCTCTTATTGACAAATTGGCTAATGGAATGTAGCCAACACTTGGTGGTTACTGGCATTGTCCTGGTAAGCGGTAATGTTTTCCTGAGGATCCTGATTGAGAGAGGTACATCTCCCCCCTCTACTCTGCCCTGGTGAGACCACATCTGGAATCTTGTGTCCAGTTGTGGGCCTCTCCATTCCAGGCCACAGGACTGCTGGAGAGAGCACAGCACAGAGCCACAAAGGTGTTGTAATGGAGCATCTCCCTGATGAGGAAAGGCTGAGGGAGCTGGGTCTCCTTAGCCTGGAAAAAAGGAGACCGAAGGGTGACTCCATTCATGCTTATAAATATGGAAAAGGATGGTTGTTAGGAGGATGGAGCCAGGCTCTGCTCAGTAGCATCCAATGAGGGGACAAGGGGCAACGGGTTTGGGCTGTTACCGAGGACGTTCCACATCAATCTGAGAAGGAACTTCTTCCCAGTGAGGGTGACAGAGCACTGGAAGGGGCTGCCAGTAGGGCTGTGAAATCTTCCCTGGAGATGTTTAAAACCTGCCTGGACATGCTCCTGTGCTCTGGCAGGGGGACTGGACTGGATAATCTTCCAAGGTCACTTCCAAACCTTAACAGTCTGTGATAGTCATTCCTGAGTGACAGGTACTGCTAACACTGATCAGCATAAAGCATTTTGGTTTTTAGAACACCACTAGTGACCGGCCGCCAGCTGGATGTGGCACCATTCACCACCACCCTCTGGGCTCCAACCTTGATACTGTGATACTGTGAAACAAAACCCCTTCTCCAATGAGACACTGTCTCACTGGAGTACAGGCAGTGCTCTCAGGAGCATCTTCCAAACTTAGGTGCTCCATTGATGTGGGCAGGGAGCGCTCTAGAACCCACCTGACCTGGTAAGAGAAGACAGTGTACTCGCCCAAGAATCCAAGGGTAAGGAGAGTTAAGATTTAGAATGAACAACTGCAGTGGTGTTGCTGCCTCTTTGCTAATGAAGATGTTAGAATTTTCCAACTGAAACTCCTGCTTCCTATTTGACAAGGTGATGTGTTGTGCAATGAAGCATTTCCCAATGCACCAGCAACTGAACAGGCAAAGCATTGTTAGGAATCATTTAATAAATAGCGTGTATGAAAGCTCAGAGATAGCTGACCCTGTCTGGCTTTAAGGCAACTGGAGGTGTCAACAGTTCTTGGGAAAATGTAACCATCACACTACGAAAGGGCAACCAGCACTACTCAGGCACATATTTTGGACATTGCAGCCCTTGTCTCTATATCTACAGAATTTAAATGTGGAGGAGGCTGGAGGTAGAAAACAGAATTACTACTAGTCCACATTTTGCTCTTCAGTGAGGTATTTGGCTGATGAACCTGACTGGTCTGTCTTTCTGTAGGGTTCTGTTGAGAGTCAAACACCTCACATCACAACTAGCATGATATTATGCCCACAAAATATGCAGTGGGAACGCAGCTTCAACAAGGAGTTCCCTCTCTAACAGACAGGCAGGCAAGTTTTAGGAAGTTTCAACAGATTTGTGAAAGGACTAACGCTCTTCAGTGTCCTCCAAGAATCATGCAAAAGGCAAAACCACTAAATCTTACATAAAGCCATGCAAAGCCGCAGAAATCACGAAGCAGAGCTGACTTTCCCAAGGCACAACTTGCTTTGGCAAACAGCAGTGATGCCCACACAGGAAAAGGGAACACAGGCCATGAAGTGGGAGACTGTGCTAGGCTCTCCAGGAAACTTCTATTCCAATGCACTTGTTAGTGGCTTTGGCAGAAGCAACTAACAGGAACAGCAAACACACAGTTGGAGTGTGTAGAGCAAAAGAGGTTGAAAAACCAGCAAAACACCAGAAAAGGGGGCACAAAGGGATGAAGACAACATTGACAGAGAAGATCCATTTGTTTGGGCTAGCAAAAAGAATGTGCACAGAGATAAACAAAGCATACGTTCACACACAGCAATAAGCTGTCAGTTCCCACTAATCATTACCCACTCAAGCAGCAGAATTGTGCTCTACAGTTATTTAAAACCAGGCACATCAAGGGAGAACTGTCTGACTGAAAGACACTTGGCTCAAACACAGATAACTCAGTTTTAAGACCTGAAGTATTAAATCATCTGGTGCAGTTGGCTCCTTCCCTTGGAAGCATTTAGCCTTCCCAGGCAGCATTTAGCCAGCTCCAGACAGGCAGCTCCACATGGATCTCCTTGATGGTGGATGGACCTTCAGTGCACATTAGGTTCGTGAACTGCAAAGCTCTCTCAGCACTTTAAGACACCACATACACATTTACATACAGTCCCTTGTACATCCCATAAGACTGTGCTGATCACACATCACTGTACTTGTGTCTGTACTGCCGCAGGGTGAACACAATGAAGGATCAAGGGTAGACTGAGCCCAAAATCTGAGTGCAGCTTCACATTTATTTATATGTCTCTCAGAAAATTCATTGCAAGTGTGACAGGAACGAGAAGCTTCACAACAAACCTAACTGAGATCCTTATTTACAATTTTCAACAACAAGGAGTATTTTATTAGTGATACAGACATGCTTATACATTAGAAGTCTATACAACGTCCTTTTCTCTCCCAGTCTCCAAAACGTGTAGGTTCAGGGCCTTTAGGTCCACCCCTCTCTTTCGTAACAGGATTGATTCCATCAGGGAATTCTAAAATGACAGGGAAAGTTCATTAAAATGCCCATGATGCTGACAAATACATTGATGTTACTGGCCACGATACTTGTTTGTCTTCCAAATACAAAACCATCTCTTGTTTTTAAAGGCCACCGAGAGTTAAACATTTCGCAGAGCCACAAAAAAGATCCAGAGATCTTTTCCAACCAGAGTGAGTTTGTAATTTTAGAGTCACTAAGGCACCAGTTTCTCCTGAATTCATAGTGGGAACCTGCATCATTCAGGTGTGTCCACAGCATCTGAAACATCAGGCCACTCCCTGTGTTTGTCCAGGCCTCTAATGCGAAGCATTCAGGTTCTAATTTTAGCTGGAATTTTAGTCAAGATCATCTTATTTTATTTAAGACATCAGGTTTGCATGGATGTATGTTTGTTTTTCAAGAAACAGTGTGTTCATACTCATCATCGGACTAGATACCACAGTCATAGGAGGCACTGTACGCAGCAGAACTGAGATTTACTGTCTAAAGCCTAACCCAAACTTGCTAAGGCACTGCGATGCCCTTTCAGCACAGAGTCTCCCACACGGAGCATGAGTGGGACTTTCTTCCATAAGCAACGTGCCAAGTTTACAGAGTAGCAGTGTCATATCTGTTCCCAGCACCCTACCAGTTTAAGCCACCTACCTGAACACCACAGAGCTTTCTGCACCTTGCAGCCAGCACCCTTATGCTACTCAGGGCTTCCTCCTAAAAGCAGAAACCCGAGCCAGCCATGTGCCCACCAGCCATCCCCTCAGGCACAGCCGAGTCACAATGGACTTTTTGGCAGGGCACCATCCAAAGCTGAGTGCCTTCTCCACACACAGGAGACTGCAGGGCTCCTTGATCCTGATCAGAGGAACAGGACAGTGATGGAAACCCAGGCAGCTATGGGCTCTACAGAACATACTAGGATGCCTGATTAAAAATTCATGCAGACTAGGATAGGAAATGTCAGTCTTTGAGCATTTCTGAGCACCAAGAAGCACAAACACATCTGATGCTTTGTTGATGTCATCATCTCAGTATCCAGGCACTACTGCTGTGCTGACAGGAGACGCGGAAGTTCAAAAACCTCCTCCATGACAGCTACACAACAGTGGGAGTTCAGCCAGCTGAAGCTCTTAATGTTCTCCCCTAGTAACGTGAGGGGCAGTCAGCATTCTAATATACAGGTACAACACAATTTAAAGCCAAAATCAGTCTCCAGTCATGCTTTATCCTACAACATCGAAGCAAAAGCACATGGTAGTAATAACGTATTTGTCTGAAATGAAGCAGCAATGACATTTATTTTCTTGGGAACAGATGGACAAGAATTAAAGAGCTGCTTACATGGCAACTCCAACTCGGAGCCAGTTCTCAAGTGAGTCACTAAAAAACCGCTTGCAGCCATTCTGGAGATACTATAATTTCTCAGTCATTTTGCCATCTGAATACTCTTAGGAATATACCAAATATTTCAAAAAAAGCTTGTCCCAGAGACCTCAAAACACACAAAAGTGGGTTATCACTACTGGTAAACACTGGCAGCATATCATGCTGCATTGAATAAAGTAAAGTGTGACTAGTATTTTAGTTAAGCGATTCTTAAGGAAGACTGGAGGAAGACTCTGTCTTTCCTCTGCCTGATAAAGACAAGTTTCTAGTGACTTCCAAAGTGATGCATCTGTGCTTCAGTTGTCAGGTTCTCTACATGTAGCCCTGCTAAAGTCATCGGAATACAACACAAACAGCAGCTCACTAGGTCTCCCTGGAGTCCCCCATCAATGAATGGCTCAGTGAACTCAGCATCTGGCTGCTTATCAAATGTTACCCGCAAGACTAAGAGAAAGTCTGACTGCAAAATACAAGTAGGAATCAGAGATTCTGGGTGGATTTAGAACAGGCACTCTAGATACCAGAAACTGGCTGGTGCTAGCCTGCATTACTACTACCACTTAGAGCTGTACTCTAACTGAGCAGCAGCAATTCCCAGAATGCTCCAACAGTTCATGGTGGAAGGTACGTCTGTCAGACATCCATCCTGAGCTTTGCTCAAAGCAATTAGGCCAGGTGAATCCAAGTATCTCTGAGGGGACCTGAGTACCTCTGGCTGACTTGTTACAGCATTTTACTATCCTTGTTCTGAAGACTTTTCCCCCTCATAAACCGTCTGCTGCAGCCTGTGACCACTACCCTGCCTTTCTGGGTTTTTTCAGAACCATAAAATGGTTCTGATGTGTGAAATATGACTTTCAGTGTTGTAAAACTCAACTTACTTTCCAAGGGTTCCTTCTCAGTGCTGGAGTCCTCTGGTTCATCAAAGCGACCTACTGGGAACTTTGGCTTCTTAAGCGGCAGCTTAGCAGGTTCCGAGCTTTCTCCTGCTGTCTTCGAGCTGGTCCTCCTCAGAGTGCTGCAAAGCAGGGATGACTCTATCAAACAAACGGACACATGTAGCAGCTTTTGAGTCACAAAATTCCTCTGACTTCCCAAAGCAAGGCTTTAAAACATACATTGTTATTCTCTTAGTAACAGGTTGTTGGTAGAGAACAGGTTAGTTTCCATTAGGATGGCAGAATAACTCAGCTGGTAGTCAAACGCAGGACAAACTTTGAGCATCTTTAAGTTCAACTATAGAACTGCTGCAAATGCTGGATTAAAAAAACAAACTTTTATTTAAAGCCTCAATGTAAATGTAAAGCCTTTCTAAATGTAAATATCTGCCTATTAATATAAAAACCTATTAATATCCAAACATAAACTTGTAGCATCTGAGCAAGAACAACCCCAGGGACCAGTACAGGTTGAGGACTGGCCTGTTGGAGAGTACTGTAGAGAAAGGGACCTGGGGGTCCTGGTGGACAGCAGGATGACTATGAGCCAGCAATGTGCTCCTGTGGCCAAGAGGGCCAACAGCATCCTGGGGTGGATCAGAAACGGGGATGGTTAGCAGATCAAGAGAGGTTCTTCTCCCCCTCTATTCTGCCTTGGTGAGACCACATCTGGTGTCCAGTTCTGGACCCCTCAGTTCAAGAAGGACACAGAGCTACCGGAGGGTATCTACCATAGAGCAACGAAGATGACGAAGGAAGTAGAAACCTCCCTTATGAGGAGAGGCTGAGGGAGCTGGGTCTCTTTAGCTTGGCAAAAAGGAGACTGAGGAGTGACCTCATTAATGTCTATAAATATGTGAGGGGTGGGTATCAGGAGGATGGAGCCAGGCTTTTCTCATTGTCATCTGGTGATAGGACAAGGGGCAATGGGTGTGAGCTGGAACACAGGAGGTGCCATATAAATATCAGAAGGAACTTCTTCCCAGTGAGGGTGACAGAGCACTGGAACAGGTTGCCCAGGGGGTTGTGGAGTCTCCTTCTCTGGAGAAGTTTATAACCTGCCTGGATATGCTCCTGTGCAACTTGGTCTAGGTGATCTTGCTGTGGGAGGGGGATTTGACTAGATGATGTTTTGAGGTCCCTTTCGATCCCTAATGATTCTATTATAAAGTTCTTTCAAGCAGTTTTTAAAAAAACGTGCATAGGTACAGTGAGGCGTAAATAATTCAAGAGTTATGAAGTCAAAATTACGTACAAATACCAAAACAACTGATATGTGTTTACAAAGCCACATTTCCACAATGAGCCTAAAGTACCCCTAAAAATGTTTCACCAATGGATGCATGCCTAAAGCAGCTCTGACTTCACTTCAGAAGGACTCATAGAATGGCCAGGGCTGGAAGGGACCTTCAAGATCACACAGTTCCAACCGCCCTGCACAGGCAGATTACTAGATCAGGTTATTCAGGGCCCCAGCCAACCAGGCCTTCAAAACCGCCAGGGATGGGGCAGCCACAACTGCCTTAGGCAATCTGTTCCAGCAACTCAGCACCATCACAGCAAAGAGTTTGTTCCTCATGTCCAACTTCAGTGTCCCCTCTTCAAGTCTGGAACCCCTTCCCCTTGTTCTCTCGCTCCACCCACGTCAAAAGCCCTTCCCAAACTTTCTTGTAGTCCCCTTCAGAGACTGGAAAGCTGCTAGAAGATCATCTGGGAGCTTCCTCTTCTCCAGACTTAACAACTTGCTCAGCCTGTCCTCATAGGGAAGGTGCTCCATCTCTCCGATCATTTGAGTTGCTCTCCTCAAACAGAAATCCTCCCTATACCAGCCCAGGTGTCAGGAACCTGCAATATCTATTATTCTACCCTGATAAAGAACCCACAACAGAAAACCTTCTCAGCCAGCGTGTATTTTTCTCACTACATACACACCAACAAATCATCCACCTGTGTTCCCATTCACCCTACAGTACCACAAGTTTAACATTAAACCCTACAGCCACATAAAACTATGTCTGTCAACTGCTGCCAACTGCCCCCAAGGGTTTCATGGGGCTTTAAGTTTTCCTTAACAGACTACCAACAGTAAAGAACCTAATCCTTCTGCGTACACCCCAGTATCTTTCTACTCCCAGCAAGCACTTTGTCCTTCTTCTGCAAGCTGAAAAGCTAGCTAGGAAATGAAAATAAAGCTGATACTCCAGTCAAAGTTAAACAAAAAGGGGAGATTAATCTTTTACTACTGAATTGTATATATAATTTTATTCTGTATTTTATCTATATACAAAAATTACCCACAATTGATAGCAACAACTGATAGCAGTGGGTCTGTAATAGTGGATCACAGATGGGTTCAGAATGGAAGACCCTCTCCAGGTTTCCTAGAGCCCCTTCAGGTACTGCAAGTTGTTCTTAAGATGTCCTTGGAGCCTTCTCTTCTCCAGGCTGTACAGCCTCAGGTCCCTCAGCCTGTCTTGCTAGCAGAGGGGCTCCAGCCCTCTGGCCGTCCCTGTGGCCTCCTCTGAGGGGAATATTAACATCTAACAGTGGGGAACATTAATACGTAACGAGGGAGGGAAAAGCAAGACTAGTTAAGGGGGAAAAGGACCCTTAGTACTGGAACTGGAGGGGGCAGCGGGCTGACAGGAGCGGTCGTACTCCACCGCCCCACAGGTGCCGGGGGGCTGCCGAGGCAGGGTCGAACCCGGCCCCTCTCAGCCGCCGCCATCTTAGGCGCCGCTCAGCAGCCCCAGTGCGGGCCCCGGCAGCCGGTAACACCGCCCGCTGCCCCTCTCTCGCTCGCACTTCCCCGGCGTGAGAAAGCCCGAGGGGAGGACGCACATCCCCTCTGCCGCAAAAGCCAAGCCAAACCCCCTCCCGCCCTCCGCCCGCCTCTTACTCGCTGCCCCCCGGACGTTGTGCAGCAGCAGCAGCCGCAGCGCCATGGTCCCGCCGCGACGCCCCGAGGCGGGAGGGGGAAGGTCGGGCGGCGACGCAGGCGCAACGTTCCCCTCACCCCCGGAAGCCGGGGAAGGGGTCAGCGAGGGGCTCTCTGACCCTACACTCTAGGCTATGATCTTTAGGAACTTCTCTTTTCCTAGCCTGCAGGAATTGCATTGCTGTAAACACGCAGAGCTCGCTTTCAGCTCCCGCGCT
Source organism: Rhinopomastus cyanomelas (assembly GCA_013400115.1). NCBI lineage: Eukaryota > Metazoa > Chordata > Aves > Bucerotiformes > Rhinopomastidae > Rhinopomastus > Rhinopomastus cyanomelas. The sequence goes on from VXBP01001617.1 coordinate 3,029,414, forward strand.
GTGTGCTTCTGAAGCTGAGGCAGGTCTCTGGGTCCTCCTGGGCTGAGGAGGAAACCACAGACCCGTTTAGGTGGGAAAAGACCTTTCAGATCATCGAGTCCAACCATTAATCCAACATTAACCCACTTCACTATTAGATGCAGGATTTTCTGGTTGTGTTGCCCTCCTGCTGTTGTACTGATCCTTTATCTCTGACACAGCCTCTTGCCCTGTGGCTAGGACTTACAGACTGCTTTAGGCCGGAAGGGAGCTCAGAGTGCACCAGTACCAACTCTCTGCCAAGAGCAGCGACATCTCTGACCAGACCATGCTGCCCACAGCCCCATCCAACCTGGGCAACCTGTTCCAGGGCCTCAGCACCCTCAGAGGGAGGAACTTCTGCCTATGATCTAATCCAGATCACCTCTCTTTTAGCCTGTCCTATGATGAGAGTCCCTCACAAAAAGTCCCTCTCCAGCTTTCATGTAGCCCATTCGGGTACCAAGAGCTGCTATAAGGTCCTCCTAGAGCCTTCATTTCTCCAGGCTGAACAGCCCCAACTCCCTCAGCCTGTCTTCGTAGCAGAGGCACCAGATCATACCTGTGGCTCTTCTCCAGACTCTCTCCAACAGCTCCACCTCTTTTTTTTTTTTTTTTGTGTTGGGGACTCCAGAACCGGAGGAAGGACTCCAGTTGAGGACTCATAAGAGCAAAGCAGAGGGGAAAAACCACCTACCCTGCCCTGTTGGTGACACTTAGTTTGATCCAGCCCTGGGGACAGGCAATGGGGGTTGGAACAGTTGGGTTAATGGTTGAGCATCTGCATGCAGATATCACAAAAAAACAAGTGGGTGTCTCTGCCCGGACAGTTCTGCTTTGCTAGTGTATAGAGCCCACCTTACACTTCAGGATTCCCAGAGAGGCACAGCAAGACAGACAGTTTTGAACAGTGACAGTAACCCCTAAATGTACAAAAGCTCACTGAACTTCCTCAGTATGAACTAAGGAAAACTGTGTAGCTTTAGCTCCCTACATGAATGTTCCAAGTTCAGCCACTAGCCATCTACTGTCATACTGTTAAATACACCCACTGAGATGTCACAGAGTCATGGGGTCACAGAATGTCAGAGGTTGGAAGGGATCTCTAGAGATCATCCAGTCCAACTCCCCTGCCAGAGGAGGATCCTATAGGCCAGGAACAGGAACATCCAAGTGGGTCTGGAAAGTCGCCAGAGCAGGAGACTCCACACCCTCTCTGGGCAGCCTGTTCAGGGCTCTGTCACCCTCACAGAAAAGAAGGTTCTGCTCATGCTGAGGTGGAACTAGCAGCACCATTATAATAAAAACCCCAGTAATGAAATGGGAGTGTATTTAAGATACCTTGGTGTCACAACCACTTACCTAACACAACCCTAAGGAAACACTGGTTTAGCTGAGTCCGCTGCCAAGCTGGAGATGCTCATGTGAGCATCTCATAAGCTACTGAGAAGAAACAAGTATTACAAGGAGTGCAGTATGCACACAACAAACCATACCAAATGCAAAATCACTTCATTATAAACTATTATTGCCATATTAATTTCAAGTAATACAAAACAATTCATTATATACAGAAAAAAACCCCTACCCTCTGGGTTTTGGTAATTAGCAGAGCATTTCGGCTTCTTGAATTGCTTCTACTAGAGTCATTTGTTCATTTTATTAATATCAGATGCAATAACACAATGCTAAAAATAAACATGCAATATACAACAAACTTATATTCCTCAAAAAAATGTTCATTACGGTTAGTGAATGCACATCTAACTCTCTCCCCTCCTGCCTTTAGCGAATTATTGTTTGGAACAGAGGAGCAGGAAGGAGCAACCCAACTTTCTGCTATTCAGCACCAGTAGAAAGTCAACAGAACTTTATGGTTCCTGCATATGAAAACCCCATGTTCTCTGGATCACTAAGCAGGTAAAGCTTTCAATATTTGAAGATGTATTAATTTGTATTTACAATAAAATATTTTATCAATATTTAAAAACCGCTTAAATTCATAAAAGTCCTGCAGGAATGGATCACACTGACTGCCTTTTCCTACTCACAAGGAAGTGCACATAAAACCTTCACCTGAAGAACCTACAGGGTAAGGAGCCATTTTAATACAGTTTGCAAAACCCCAATTATTTGAAGGCAGCTATAATTAAACATTCAAAAATCCTTAGATGCCGTTTGCTTCTGAAAACTAAAGTTCCAGTAATAAAATTGAGCATGTAAACTGCATTTGAGATCAGTAGAAAATGTATTCCCACAGACAGAACGTACTGAACAGTGACGACGATGGCTCTGTAGAAAACTGTTAGGCTGTAGTGATACCTGAACAGACAGCTCGGCAGCAGACAGAGTCACTTCCAAATATCCAGTATTTTAGCAGCTCGTTGTGTTTCCAGTTAAACTTCCTACAGTGCTAAAATACGACAAGTGAATCTGTAAGATCTTGTTAGAACTTGAAAATCCAATTTATTTTGGCATCTAAAGCTTCTTGTAAAACGTCGCCAAGGAACTTGACTTCTGTAGTCCAAGAGCCAGAAATAAACCAGCCCGATACACGCACTGTGCTTTCATCTCCAAAGTGTTAGGTACCCAAAAATTAAGAAAAATAGAAAAGTAAAAAGAACAAAATAAAAACATATTGCACAGCCACATTACCTAGAAAGTAAAGTCGATGTTAAAAAGCCCTACGTGTGGATGATATAAATTATCTTCCATATAAAAAGTATAAATATCTCTTAAAATACAGTTGTAGCTCTACTTTAATACCACACACTATTCGATTCATCGTTAATGAGGTAATAACCAAGGCTCTTACGACGGTTTTCCTCTACTGAAAGTATTTCAGGGCAGCAACGAGGAAGAATTTTTCTAAAAATATTTCTGAATCGAGAACGGCGATGTGAGCAGCTCTGCCTATCAGAGAGTCTGCTGTATTGGGCAATGCATTGATCACATTGTACCGAACCAAGTTACAGTCCTTATTCTGGAGAACTGGCAGAAGCAGGTTCTGGATCATTTCAGCGTATATTGGTCCTGCAGAGGAAAAGAGAGGTTGTGCTGTCAGTCACCAGACACAAATCACAGAATGACTGAGGCTAGAGAAGCCCTCTGAGCTCATCAAGCCCAGCCCAGGACCTAACACCACCATAGCGGCAACACCAGGGCTGTCCTTCAACACCTCCAGGGATGGGGACTCCACCACCGCCCTGGACACTCCATTCCAGGGTCTTCCTAACATCTAACCTAACCCTCCTCTGGCAGCTTCAGGCCCTGCCCTCTCATCCTGGTTCTAGCTGCCTGAGAGAACAGCCTGACTCCCACTCGACTACACCCTTCCTTCAGGGAGGTGTAGAGAGGGAGAAGGTCCACCTTGAGTATCCTCCAGTCTAAACACTCCCAGGTACCTCAGCCTCTGTTCATCAGACTGTCCCTCCAGTCTCTTCCCCAGCCCGTTGCTCCTCTGGACCCACTCCAGCCCCCCAATCTCTTTCTTGAAGTGAGGGGCCCAAACACAGTTCTCCAGCCTTGAACTCAAATACAGAGGTAATGATGTGTTATGCTGATGTCCTGTTAGAATGGAGTCAACAGAAGTTTAATCTGCCCAGAAGTTCTGGGGAAAGGACGTGTTTGTAGCTTAACAGCAAGGAAGCAGTCATCAGTATCAGTTTATTACACCATGTAGAAGGTATCTGTCAATGCACAGTGCTGGAATGCAGCTGTGCTATGAAGTCTCAACAGTAAAACCAACAACCAACCATTGCTGAAAACAGGACAGCTCCATTTTCTTTCAGTGCTTACACTAAGCCTCCGCTAAACGCAGCCCTTGTGCTTGATGCTGTAACTTCATGTCCTCAAATGCCAAAGCTCTTTGCCCTTCCTATTTCCTGGAGAAATACGCTGGGAGCTGTGTTCATCCAGCCTAACTTTCGGCAAGGTCTCTAAACTGGACAATTACTTGGTCGCATCGTCTGCACAGCACGGAGCAGGACACATCCAGAACACACATTTCCTCACTCTGTTACTACCAGTAAGCATCTAAACAGAGGAGCCTCAGTTAAGCACCCAAAATCGAATGGGATTAATCTGAGCTCTGCGAGGATTAACCTGAGCAGTGTCTTTATCCATTACCTGATTGTTTATCCTTTAAAGCTGTTTTACACATCTCAATGCGAGCGGAGTGATAAGGAACGTAACGATCTTGCAGGGATCCTACCAACACAATGTTTTTGAAGTAATGAAGACCTACAGGAAAAGAGAAGAAGGTTATTGTAACAAATCCCTTCATGATTACTACAAAACAATCACAAGACGCTGCAATTTGGCACCAAATTATTAGATCTTGCACAAAAAGGCAGAAAGTTACAAAAGGTAGGGCTGTAGAATAGTAGAATAAGGAGATGTCTGGGACATGTTCATAAATAGATGGGCAAGATTACGATGTTTCAGATTCAAACCTTTGTCTTGCTGCTTAGGAATAAAGGAGTTGGTTTCTGGCTGGCAGAAAAGAGAGAAGCCTCTGCATTGCTTAAGGAATCCTCAAGGTGGATGGTGTCTTCACAGTGTAATAGGGACCCATGTTTGTGGTTTGTATTTTGCTTTGTAAAAATAACGTCCTGGGCTTCCCTTCATTTCAGGCACGCTCAGTAACAGCGACACTGCACTCTGACAAAGGTCCTTTTCCTTTGGACAGACAGCTCTTTGTGGCTGTTTTTCAGAGAAGTCCAAGTCTTGAAGCTGTTTCTTCTGACTTGGTTCAGGTGATGCAGTATAGATCACACCTGGCCATGTGCATGGGAAGGACAGCAGTCCAAACAGCAGACATAAACATACAGAGCCTAGCAGACCCTTGCATTTGTCAGTGAGGAGGAACAGCCTGGTGTTCAGTGGCATCCTTTCAGCTCTCCAGACAGGCTGTGGGACTGGTCAGAACTACACATACATGCAACCAGCTCCACTGTGCAAGTGCAGCTCTAAACTGTGCCTGAATGATGTCCTTGTGGAAAAAGAAGCAATTTATCACAATCTTTCATTTATGTATCAGTAAAAACTGGCCTCCCAGTCATCTTGACACCCTGTGCTTCACTTCCTAGACTTTAACTACATCCTGCCTTAATTCAATGGAAAATTCAGGAATCATAGACTCACAGAAGATTAGGAATTGGAAGGGATCTCAAAAGATCATCCAGTCCAATTCCCCGCTTGAGCAGGATCCCCTAGATCCAGCTGCACAGGAACATGTCCAGGTGGGTTTTAAACATCTCCAGAGAAGGAGACTCCACAAAAACCCTGACAGCCCATTTCAGTGCTCTGGCACCCTCACTGCCAATGAGTTCCTTCTCATATTGATATGGAACCTCCTTTGTTCCAGCTCGCACCCCTTGCCCCTTGTCCTATCGCTGGACCTCACTGTGCAGAGCCGGGCTCCATTCTCCTGACACCCACCTCTCACATGTTTGTAAACATTCATGTGGTCACCCCTCAGTCTCCTTTTTTCCAAGCTAAGGAGACCCAGCTCCCTCAGCCTTTCCTCATCAGGGAGATGTCCCACTCCCTTCATCATCCTTGTGTCTCTGCACTGGGCTCTCCCAAGACCTCAGCTAATTCCTACAACCCACATCTTTCCTTTCACACACCACACACAGCGCAAGAGCTGTTGCACATACTTGTAAGCATTTAAAACAGTCCAAATTTGAGATTACTCTAAGTAATTAAGCATTCTTTCCTGCTGCCCTAGTTTTACTGGGATATACTGATACTTGCTGTGTTCTGTAGGCTGGTAGCAACTCCAAGAGCAGCTAGCACACTGGTGCATCCTATCCCACTGCTTACACATCACGGCCATGACAAAGGAGAACATTTACTGAAGAGAAGGGGGCTTCCTGCTCAGGCTCCTCCTGACCCTGCTCCTTTTCCTTCTCCTGCTCCCAAAGGCTGCCTTCCCATTTCCTGTGCCCACCACGCATTTGCAAAGCTGAGTACCCATTTCTATACTTTGGCATTAGTCATTAACCAGACGTTTTTGCAGCAACATTTTCAGCTACTGAATGAAGAAACTAACCCCAAAAAGCCAGGCCAACATTTCCAGGCTGTTATTGTTAGGCAAAAATGCTGGAAGATTAAAACCTAATGCTATTGCAACAAACCCCATTTGCACTCATCACTTCATTGACACACATTTCTGCAGAGCACTATAAAAACCACTGAGACAGTCAGTAGGATTTTCAGTGGGATTTAAGGAACAACCCACTGCTGCAATATCAAGCTTTATCCCATATAATGGAATGTTCTTTTTCCAGTAGTAATGAACCCTCAGTGGCCTTTCCAGACTGCTGAATCACCCTTCTTAGCTAATAGAGCTTCGGCCTCCAAGTGAACTCAAACACACGAGCGCCCAATTTCTATTGTTTAACATTCACGTCCATCAGTGAATTAGTTGTTAATGAATTAATGACATACACCATTTGATGAATAAGTTGTCCAAAGGATCTGACAAGCTGAAAAGCCTGTTTGGAACAGCAGCTGCAGAGAGCTGGTAAGTAACTGCAATCACAGCAGAATACACTTTTCTGTGTGTTCAGGTTTCGCAATCACACACTCATTCTGCCCTCTGGCTACAGCCAACACCCAAGAAGGGAATGGGGGATGGCCCCAATGGTCTACACAATGGGCTCTGGATGTTCTCTGACACTTGTATGGCAAAAAGTACAACAACATTTCATACCATCACCCTTTAATTCCAAACAAGGCTTCAATTATTTGCAAGGGATGAGGCTAATACTGCAGAGGTTTTGAGCAATAATCAAATAATAATACTCTTCAATAAAAATACATTTAAAAAATAACAACAATCTGATTCCATTATTTAGGCTGCCATTTTCCTTAGGAACACAGTAATCATGGAATCCTTAGAATAATTTATACTGGAAGGGATCTTTGGAGTCCATCAGATCCTCCCCACTTGCTCAAAGCAGGGCCAGGCATGGGTGTTAGGTGAGGTAGCTCAGTGTCATATCTGGTTGCTTTGACTTGAAGGAAACATCTCTGGTGTAATAAACATCGAGGTATGAGATGCACAATGTCTTCTCAAATTATCTCCATTTACATAATTGTTTGGAAATAGGGACCTGGAAGACCTGCCAAAAATGCAGTCTGGAAATTGGGAGTTCAAAACTGCTGCCCTGGAAGGCAGCCACCTCCTGCAGCTGGTGTTCCACACTGCTCAGTGCAGTTAGCACATCATCCACATGGCTAGAATCCTGCCCTGAACAAATTCCAATGATTGATCCTGAGTCAGCTGAGGCCTCAGATTAAGATGCCAAGGTAGAGATGCCAAGAGGCTCAGACTTTCAGCTGCAGATCCACTGCAAGACTGTATCGACTACCAGAGTTCCCTATCAGCTCAAATTTTGAAGAACATGGCTCCAGATGGTATAGAACATATCAGATTCTTCTTCCAGACCTTCTTCCTACTGAGGGCTGGGAAGTCCTTCCTCTTAGCAGGATGGAATGGGTTACCTTCTGTGCCCTGCTCCAAACAGGGATGCTATTTTTTTTCTACACTCATCCTCATCACAAGTCAAGAGATCAGAGATCACGGAATCATCAAGACTGGAAAACACCTTCAGGATCATCAAGTCCACCCGCCTGCCCTACAACCCCCAACCACTAAACCATGTCCCAAAACATCCTTGCCCACTTGAACCCCTCTAGGGACAGTGCCTCCACCTCCTTGATGAAATGCTTTTTAACTCCACAAAGCCAAGGAGTAGCAGGTGAGCTAAGCTGACACGCTACAACATAGACCTCTCAAAGAAGACAAGGTGTCACTGCTCACCACTGCAAACACTGTTTCCTCCTTTCAGTGGTTAGGAAAAGGAGGGAGATGAGGCACACCAGAACAAGCACACCACAATCCTGCTAACCAAGACCTGTGGAAGGACATGAATGTAAGCCAACCTATGTCAGTACAAAAACATCCTGAGGGAGTTTACGGCTGCACAGTGATGTTGGTGAACTCAGTGCTATAAACAGAATGGAACTGTAGAGCAAACCCATTGGTATGAAGAATCCCTCGTGCAGGAGAGTTTGCTTTGGACTAGCTCTGGTCTGGTCCTGTGGATGCAATGTGTGTTGGCTTTTAAAGCTGATTCATTGTGCTCTGCAGTAAACAGGGATCATGGAGAGATTTCGTTTTGAATGCGTTCCTGAGAGCTAATGTAGGCAGATCCTACCCCTGAGAAACAGGACTTAAAACAAATTCAGAACTAAAGCTGCAGTGAAAAAACTTGCAGGTCCAAAGTCAGCTGCAGGAAACACTGCCACCAGTAAGTGACCAGTTCATGACTGGGACAGGAAACAGAATTCTGAGAAAGCCAGTGTCAGCAGGTTGTGCTTCTGACACACACTACTATTCACTACAGGAGAGTGTGCTCTGCCTGAAATTTTGGAGTCAGTCTACTTGCCAAGTTCTTAACTGCAAAGGATCATACAATCACAGAATTACTGAAGCTAGAAAAGCCCTTTGAGCTAATCCAGCCCAGCCCAGGACCTAAAACCACCACACTGGCCAGAACAGGGCACTAATGATAGAATCATTCAGGTTGGAAAAGACCCTGGGGATCATCGAGTCCAACCATCAACACTACAAGTTCACCCGTAAACCAGATCCCCAACACCACAACTAAGCGTCTTTTAAACTCATCCAGGGATGGTGACTCAACCACCATCCTGGGCAGCCCATTCCAGTGCCTGACCACTCTCTCCAGGAAGAATTTTTCCTGATGTCTAATCTAAACCTACCCTGTACCTACGCTGCAGCAAATGTATTCATTCCCTTTTACTACAAGGGCACTAACAACGCTGTGATGTTCTGCCTGAGTTTTGCCACTATTCCAGCACACAGTTATATTTACCAGGTACCACATGAGCTGTTAACCAATTTACACCATGATTTCATAGGTTTCATAGATTCATTCATAGACCTCAAGGATCATCCAGCCCAACCTATCCAGCTAAAAATATAGTTTAAATGAGATGTCCCAGCAGCCTGTCCAGCTGGGTCTGAAAAGTGCCCAATGCAGGGCAATTGACTCCTTCCCATGGGAGATGATTCCAGTGGTTAACTGTTCTAATGGGGAAGGATTTTCTTCTGGACTCCAGTGGGCATCTCCCCAGGAGTAACTTTAGCCCCATCACCCCTTGGTTTTTCCATGGGACTCCTTGTGAAAAGGGAGTCACTGTCTTCTTGGCAGCCACCCTTTAGGTACTGGGACATGGCGATAAGGTTCTCCCCTGAGTCTTCGCTTCAGAAGGCTGAACGTGAGCTGTCAGTTCTAATGGGGAAGAATTATCATCAAATATCTCAGCTGAGCTGGTACCAGCTCTTCTAAAACAAACAATCCAATCATGACTAATGATAATAAGCATCTGCTGCTTGAGTTCAAACCACGTGTACATCAGCTTTTATCTCAGAACTGGACAGTTAGCGTTCACTCCTGTCAAAGGATGAACCTCAACACACAAACAGCAGTGTGGAAACTGAGGCAGAGAACTTAATGGAAAAGAGGAAGTTGTGAGTCATTACTTCAGCAGGCAACAACAGGCTGTCTCATACTGTACAAAGGAGGAGTTGTGTGACATAGCTCAGAGGGGTTTGTTCATGATACATTTACTGAGGTGTTTCATGCTGATGAATACCACAGTGATGTATTTATTCACAATATAGCTACCAACTTCAGCTGCTCCAGCATTCAGAACAGACAGGAGCCAGCTCTTGTTTCTGAATGGTATTAAGTATCAGTCCTCACTGATCAGACCTTCTTTTGAAGAGTGAAAGAAGGATGCTGAGCTGTACTTTCACCTATGGCAACTGACAGCAAGCATGAACTTTATCCATTTTGGGATTCAGCAACAAGATGCCGTGTTTAACAGGTCTGTTCTGACAACTGGAGCCACAACAATGTGTCTGAGACCTAGACTCTCAAAACATCAGCTGCTGGATCCACAGCCAGTTTAAGGGATGATCTGGAAACCAATCAGACCCCAGCAGAGTAGCAACAGCTACCAGTTTTGTTGCCCAAGGGATTTTCCCAGCTGCAAACCCAACATCTGAAGGAGAATTAGAGAGCAACAGATGCTTCTGCCTCACAGACTCCTGTTTCTCTGCAGGATTACAGAAACCAACAGAAGGTGCAGAATCAGAGCTGTTGCCTGTCTGTTGAACATAGCCAGGGTTAAGTGATTTCTGAAACACCTGTATTTAGAAACCCTACGGAGAACAGGATGCAAATTCTCTGGATCAAAAAACTTGAAAAGAGAAACTGTAGAGTGAAGGGAATCCCAAACTCCTCTGCTCCATGAATGACCAGGGTTGGCAGGACAGGAGAGCACCTTGCACAGCTATCAAGAGTTACAGCCCCCAACACCTACAGTACCTTGACTAACTCTTTCTTCCTTCTACCTTAGTAACTGTCATGCTTGCTTGCTTTTCTAGGTAAGTAGATTGATCAAGCTTCCACACCTCTTCCTCCTTCTCCTCCAACCTTACCTTCTCCCTCACACCAGTTTCACTGAAGGACCTGGAAGCAAGATGGTTTATGAGGCCATGGCCCAAAGTACAGCTCTTCACTAAGAAGGCAGAAAGAGAAAACACAACCTTAAGAATTTTGGGTTCCTTCTACAGTTTATGGAGAAGAAAGTGTGAAATGTGTGAAGTGGGTCTTTAAGGCAACAGTATCCAGGGCTTTCAGAGAGCCTGTCATAAGATAATAGATGGGGTTTCTACAGCAGGCAACAATACTCTTTGTCTAGTTGTGCCCAGACATATGTTTTCAAAAACAAGGACTGCCCAACTCTTTAAAGCCAAGTGATTAATTAATCTGATTATCTCTAGAACACAGGTCCTAGTCTGACTCAGCACATAAGGAAAAAAATAATAAAGGTTTTTGTGAAATCATTTTTCAATCAACATTCCTATCTTATTTATGATTTTATTTCTTCTTTTCTGTATGTCCCCCATCCTGTCAGTTTGATACTGGAACATCTCAGGATGTCAGTCTTTTCCTGCCTGTATTTGCCTTCCTCTGAACACAATTTCAGCTGTGGCAAACCGCAAACATTTGATGGAGAAGTGCACCCACATGTTATACAAAAGATGATGAGGATCTCTGATTCCACAGTTGCTTGACTGGCACATATTCAAAACCTCCTGCCAGATGAATCCTCAGTAACTTCGCAATGCTAAATGGACACTGCCCCTCAGCCAGCACATTATCCACTGGCACATTATCCAGCTCTCAGCCAACAGCTGAGATAAGAACACTCCAGAGGAGGCCACCAAAACAATCAGGGGGCTGAAGTCCCTCTGCTACGAGGACAGGCTGAGGGAGATGGGGTTGTTCAGCCTGGAGAAGACAAGGCTCCATCCAGGGGGACCTGATAGCGACCTTCCAGTCTCTGAAGGGGGCTGTTCTTCTACAAGAAGGCTGCAGAGGGACTGTCTACCAAGGCCTGGAGTGATAGGATGAGGGGCAGTGGTTTCACAGTAGAGAAGGGCAGAGTGAAAAGGGTTGTTAGGAAGAAGTTCTTTAGCAGGAGAGGGGTTTAACACTGGAACAGGTTGCCCAGGGAGGTGGTTGAGGCCCCATTCCCAGAGATCTTCAAGGTGAGGCTGGACAAGGCTCTGGGCAACCTGATCTAGTTGAGGATGTCCCTGCTCCCTGCAGGGAGGTTGGACTAGATGACCTTTGGGGCTCCCTTCCAACCCAGACAGTTCAATGAGCCTATGAAACCAGAAAAAACTATGTGACTGACATAATATGAATAATCTAATCAGCTTGTTAACTATTATGCAAAGTGCAGTCTCTCTGTCCGGTATAAAAATGAGCTTTTTCTTTTCATTGACCATCTTACCAAGGCAGAAAAGACTAGTTAACAAAAACTTTCCAGCAGAATTTTTCATTGATAAAACAAGTATGACCGACAGACACAGCAACAAGTAATGCTAAATGAACAGATGTGAACTTGACTCATTACACAGAATCACAGAACATTAGACACTGGAAGGGACCTCAAAAGATGATCTAGTCCAACCCATCTGCCAGAGCAGGATCACCTAGATCAAGTTGCTTCAGAGTTTCAAGAGGAAGCTAGGATCGAGACTGAGGGGTGACTTCATTAATGTCTATAAATATGTGAGGAGTGGGTGTCAGGAGGATGGAGCCAGGCTCTTCTCAGTGTCATCTAGTGACAACACAAGGGGCAGTGGGTGCAAGCTGGAATATAGGAGGTTCCATATAGATATCAGAAGGAACTTCCTCACAGTGAGGGTAACGGACCATTGGAACAGGCTGCCCAGGGTGGTTGTGGAGTCTCCTTCTCCAGAGATGTTTAAAACCCACCTGAATATGTTCCTGTGTGACTTGGTCTAGGTGATGCTGCTGTTGTCGCAGGGGGATTGGACTAGGTGATCTTTCGAGGTCCCTTCCAATCCCTAATGATTCTATGATCTATCTATCTGTGTGTATAAATAAAGCAGCGGAGTGGCCGCCCTCAGAACTTCTCACTCCTCATGAAGCCAAGTCTTAAAGTGACAGTCCACCTCTGCAACTGTTTATTTGAAGAATACAGACATTAAAATAGAGGAACTCTTGAAGAGATTGAAAAAAGAGTTTGTTGGAAACCATTTCTTTTTCACATTTCCTCTTCACATTAATATCAAGTGATCTTGAAATGCCATGAAGCATTAACAAAGCTTACCTGCTTTTTTACTGAGTTTGTATAAGAACGTTTGTCGTGGATCTGAATGGTCTCGACATGTCAACTGCAATAAAGAACCAGACTTCTTCCACTTCTGCATAAACCACAGCCCTGCATTGTTAGGCACAACATGAGAACAAGGTTGGCAATAGAATCAAACATAATACATGCAGTCCACATACTTCAGTGCTCAAGATCTTGCTTTTACTTCTATGTCTGCTAACACTGTAAATTTGCATTGGTTATCTTCTTAACAAAGGCAAAGTATTTCTGTTATTTCCACTGCCATCCATGGCTGCCTACAAAAAACTCCTGTACTTGCAGCGAGTGTAAACACATGAACGTGGGAGCCATAGGGCAATACGTAACCCTTCAATATATAACCCACTGTGATACTTTTCAAGACATTAGAGGACTCTGATGTTCAAATACGTAGCAGCAACCGACTTCTCAGATTTCTAGAAGTAACTTTATACAGCCACTAAATTGTATATAGAGCAAAACCTGAGAAAAGGAAACAGTCCAAAATGCAGGAGAGAACTATGATATGAAAAGGACATTCTGTACAGTCTTCAGTTATCAAAGACACTAGATATTGCAGAAAATCTTTTCCCAGGGAGTAGATCATGGTATCACAGTAGGTGGAAGGGACATTGAGGGGCTGAAGCAGGTCCAGGGAAGGGCAACGAGGCTAGGGAGAGGGCTGGAAAACAGGCCCTGTGAAAAGCAGCTGAGGGAACTGGGGTTATTTAGTCTAGAGAGAAGGAGGCTGAGAGGAGACCTTAGTGCTCTCTACAGCTACCAAAAAGGAGGTTGAAGCAAGGCTGGTGCTGGTCTCTTCTCTCAGATTACTACTGATAGGACAAGAAGAAATGGCCTTGAGTCGTCTCAGGGCAGGTTTAGATTGGATCTTAGGAAGAAGTTCTTTCCTGACAGAGTGTCTGGGCACTGGAACAGGCTGCCCAGGGAGGGGGTAGAGTTCCCATCCCTGAAGGTGTTTAAAAACAGAATACATAGAGCACCTGAGGCCATCGTTTAGGGGTTAGGAAGATGCTGGGCTGAGGGCTGGACCTGATGATCCTGGAGATCCTTTCCAGCCACGATGATTCTATGATTCTGTGACCTCAAAAGATCATCTAGTCAAAACCCCCTGCCAGTAACTGCATTCCCAGTTGCACTGGACAGTGCTGAAGTTAGTTAAGTGAACCACACCGGCAGTGACTTGATGGGGAGAAATGGCACCACTTCAAACAAATTCAAGCAACAATCAGATCTCCACTGCTTCTATAAACTCCAGCAATACCTCCAGTTAGCCACCAGCCTCTGTCCACTCCTAAGCTTGACAAGAGTTTATTATTTTCCTCCTTATTGTTGTATGAAACAAAATACTAAACCACTCAATGAATAAACTGTCTCTAAAGAAGGTAATGAATGATTTGTAGAAGGTTTTGAAGGAGTGGAATGAGCACACCACTGTGTAGTGGAAGTAAGTGTGAGCCATGCTGGGGCTGGACAATCTCAAGGACAAGTTTGCATTCAAAACAGTGATGCCACATTTATTTCTAGAGCTTAGTCATTCTACAGCTACATGTGATCTTTAGAACAACACACGTTCATGAGGTACAAACACATCTGCAGAAGCACATGGTGGGTTATTATTTAACTGGATGATCCTGTGGTCCCTTCTAACTCAGACTGACTGTGTGACTTGGTTTAGGTGATCCTGCTGTGGCAGGGGGGTTGGACTAGATGATCTTTCAAGGTCCCTTCCAAACCCTAATGATTCTATGATGCTGTGATTCTATTAGATATTTTTTGATTCATTTGGTAGTGGTTCAGGGCTGTTTTAAGCAGCTGACATAGCGTTAACACCGAGTATATAATCCTTGAAACCAACACATGAAACTTTATCTACAAAGTCGCAGACAATCTAAATCAAACAGACTGGAAAATGCCGATGGCAACCATCTCCCGTACAAACAAATAAAGAATCCCTGTTGATTCTTTATGTGTTTAATTCTGCTCTTTCCACGATAGTGAAACAGGCACTTCTCACCGAGGTAATAATGCAGAAACGTGCACCCCAACTGCACTGCAAAGACAACACCTCCCCTTGTTGTGGGCTGAAAACCCCAAATACATGTTAACCAATTAATTTTAGCTCAAGTGCTAAACATAAAGGGAGGGGTTGAGAAAACCACTTAGGAACTGCAGGCAAGAAAAAGAAACAGACTCCATTTGGGGGGAAAAAAGGCAACAAGACATTTAATTCACCCTACACACACCAGTTGGGGTTTGCTCCAAACCCAAACCTTCCTGCAGAAAGCACAGAAGTTTTGGGCATTCTGCTCAGGTTCTGAAACCACTACACCTCTAACCTTATGCTATAGAAGAAAATACTTCACCTGTATTAACCAGAGCACTGCTGTTGTAGAGGGTACCCAGATGTGGTCCAGACAGAGACAGGAAAGTGTGAAGTTTGTTGAGGTAATATTTAAATCGAGGTCTTGTGAGCACGGAACGGATTATTAAATTACCCAGTGAGTGTCCAATAAAGCTGTTTAAAAAGAAAAACAAAAGCAGTAAAACATAGAACTTGATGGCAACCTCATTTTTAAAAAAAATATTTTAATCAGAGCAAAATACAACTGAAAAATAAAATGCTGAAAGAGCAGAGGCAAATAATGAAGGTGACATTTCCACTGAAAAGTCTGTATTTTAGACAGCTTGCCCATCTCTTCCAAGCTGCAGAAGCTCATTACAAAGATGCTCTTAGCTCCTCCAGAATTAGGGCTTCCAGTAGCTTTTCAACAGCAACGCATGGAAACTGTCCTCCTACCCCGTGCCAAGATTATTCCTGGCTCTACCTCCCTCAGCACCGAGTGTTCGGGCCACCCCTGAACTCCAACATCATTCTCCATTCCTATGACAGAGTAGCTTACTGGTTCCTACCACCAGCAGATGTAAGCACACACCTTCCCGGTGCTTCTACCACCAGATGTCCTAAACTGCAGTGTCACAACCCCTTGCCACAGCCTGCTGTGTTTGCCTGGCTCACTCTGAAATGCAGAGGCTGTACCCCGTGTGCTGTGAGCACTACAGCAGGGCACCTGCAGGATGAAATACTGAGCTGCTGGCTTTCTCAAACACTGAATCTGAAACACTTTCTCTCAGAATACACTGTAAGGTCTACGCAAGAAAAACAATGGTAGATTTCTTTGGGAACAAGTCACTGCCCACAGAAATTAAGTGAGCTGACCCTGAAGGTGATCTGCAAGACATACTGGCACTTGAGTAAATGGGATTGTGTCTGGAGAAGATCTGAGCATTGGCAGAAATGTTCTCTTGAATGTTCCCTGAATGTTGCCACCAGTTACTGAACATCACTGAGCGATAAGAAACTCCTATGTTGTGCCATTAGAAAGGACAGTTTCATCATTGGGGAAAAACCCCCCCAGCGATCCATCATCATCCTCAAGAACATGGGCATTCCTGAAGCAAAGCTTCTGAAACACAAAAGATCCAGTTGAGGAAAAAAGGGGGTTTACAGTAAGCTGTGGCAGTGCACCCTGAAAATGAAATGCTTCTTAATCTGGCAAGGCTTGGACAAGTAACAAAGCTTACAGGAATGCACTGTGTTCCACCGCGGATGTTGAGGTGAACACATCATAAGAATTTAATGCCATTTTCTAATAGAGAATATTTTCTAACAGGGAATATTTTCTAATAGAAAAAGGGTTTTGGAAGTGTAAGATAAACCCGTAACCCAGCCTACCCCCTGTTTCAGATACCTGCAGCTGTGGATGCTCTGCAAAACCACGCTGCTGAACAGCCAGTGGCAATACCAGCAGCTTCTGAAAGCAGGACAGAAACAGCAGAACTACACTGTACGTGTAGATGCAATTCATGGCACAAGCCTACCCAATCCGATGATACTGGAAAATCAGACACAGAGTAAACCCCCCGTGTGCTGTGCCATACAATGAAAAATCCTGCCCATCTGTTAAAAAATCACGGAAAAACAAGAAATCCACCAAAAAGGTCCCAAACCAATGAAGAGCTGTTTTAATACCCACATGGCATTACAGATGGCTCTCTTTTGGTGTGAAATAGTGTAACTTAGGGGAGAGCATGACAAGCTGACTAATCCAAACCAAGCAAACAGAAGTTTATAAAAGCCCTGCCATAGGGACAATGTCTGCCACTACACTAACAAAAACCTGAGGGTTACTTGTGTTCTCCCTTGGACAGGTTTCCATCCTCACAAAAATCTGAACAGGGAGAACTGAGCAATCTGAATGGCTTCCAAGACACGTTAACTGTGAAGGCAATGCTGGTGTGAGTGGGTAACAGGTCCACATGACCTCCCCACAGCCCCTCGACCTAAAGAATTGTGTGATCCTTTACCAAACCAATGTTTCATAAGACAAATTGGTTTGAGGCAGGCTTCCAGTGAGCACAATGGTTTTGTCCAGAGATCAATGTACATGGGTAGTGTACTTGAGCAGTAACTGGTATTACAGTTATATATATATTATACTTATTTATATTATACAGTACTTATGATATTATATACTTTTTAAATACCTATTACATAACCTTTCTTTTTTTAATGTATTTTATACTTGGTAGGGACTCTTCCTCTACCAAAGCTATCGGTTCACGTAACCAGACACCACAGTCTGGTTCTGGATTCTGGTGGTACCAGCTGTGCCCTTTTTACCTCGGTGTAAGAACGCAGCACAATAAACAGGGCTTTGCCATTACAAGGCTTTGCGTTCACCCAGCAGGTGCAGAAGTTCTCTTGATTTGCTGAGCTGATTTTAGTTGGTTTTACATGTCTGGTAGTGAATTAACAAACCAGGGCTGAAGCTGCCTGAGTTTCGCTATGGTTCCTATGAATAACAAGCAGTTAGTCTCCGTGGCTTGTACTGTGTATCACTAGAATAAAGTGTGGTGTGCAAGAGAGCTCACAGACACCACAGGCCTGAGGTCCCCAAGGGACTACTCATGGTCACTGCAGAAGCACAATCTTACAGCTCAAGGAGAGAAAGCCAGTATGAGGGACAATGAAGAATAACAACAACAAGTTAAATGTAGATGAAAGATCATGTAGGCAGAGTGAAAATATGAAAAGAAATGCAGGCAGATCCAAGGCCAAGGAGGTAGAAACCCCCAGGGTGAACATCACTCTCCTTACACTGAAGCTGCAGGATGCTTAAGGAAGGCAGGAATCACCCCCAATCCTATGACCCAGCCAGCTGCTGGAAGGGGACCCTACCAGCTCAGACAAGATACTGGAAACTTCCTGTGTAACAGCTTCGGTCATAAGGCAATGGGAACAGTCTGCCTTCATTTGGGTTATGAATTCTAATAGGACTGTGACTGACTAACACTATTTTTTCCCTGTTTTGATGAGACTGTTAAAACGCCATGTGCACTGACAGAAGATTCTCAGCTCATGCTCACATGTGAAGTGTGTTCCCTTTGCCAAGGGACTCGGTTATTGAGCAGCACCTGAAGAGAAAACACTTAGGCAAAGAGCCTGCATGAGAGGAATAATTCAGGACAACATGGCTAACAAGCAGAGGCTGCTTTCTCTATGGAGAGAAAACCTACAGAAATAGAGGCAGGGATGCACCAGCTATATGAAGAAAGGATTTCTCAATAGTAATTCCAGAATATTCTGGCCATCCTTCCCAGGACTGGCATACAGGCACAGTTCTTTCTGGAAGTGCTCTCAGGTAGCTACCAGCAAGCTGTCAGGTTTAAGTTTCTCATAAGAAAAGCCAAAGCTGAGAGATGGAGACCTGTGGTTTAGCAGGGCCAAAGACTCACTGAAAAGGAAATGAAAATTTGATGATTTTGTTAATTCTTTCAAGTGATGGGAATCAACAAAATAGAAGAAAACATTTACAAGGTCTTTTAAGAAGCGATCAAAAAGCAAGTGAGAATTCAGTCCTACAGTAGGAACAACAAACAGGTGGCTGCTCACTGACCAGAGTGAGAATATCATCAGCACATGCTGGTAGGCTACAGAACAGAACTAACCAGGTCCAATCCTGCCTGTCTCAGAAGAGAAGACACTTGTGTCACAAAGTGAGACTGTGTTTAAACTCATTAGACGTCTGCACGGGAGTCTGCCCAAACTGTGGGCGCTAAGCACAGGCACTTCCTGGCAGTAACTGCAAAGGGAAACAGGGAGGTACAGGCTGGCCTAAACCCTCTGTCACAATGTAAAGGAGTCTTCTCAGCAGGTGAAACCATCAGAAAACATCAAAATGATGAAACACCTCTCTCATGCAGCTTTCATAAGGAATGACAAAGTGAGACAGTGTGCTATGTGGTACCTGGTGAAAAGACTACAAACCCAGAAGGAAGCCAGCTTAATCTTGATATAGTGCTATTACAGTGTCTTCCAATGTTCTCAAAGTATCAGCTGGTTTTCTGCAAAGCTGCTACCATGCAGGATCTGAGGAAGCACAGGGCAGCAGCTCCTTAAATGGAAGGCTTAGCTCTGCCCTAAGAGCACCAGGACCAGGTGAGCTCGCAATACTGTCGAGTCTCCTTTCAGTTGGGAAGTCCCCCTCTCTCTTTTGTCCTTGTTTCCCCTAATCTTCCCCCTCCCTGAATTCCTTCCCCCCCGCCCCGGTTGGCCTGCTCCTCGGCATCACAGTCAGAACAACACAGGGCTCTTGTAACTTTATTTCTATGAATAGTATAGAACAGATAGGTATTACCTGATTTTGGAAAGGGTTAGGTTATAAATTTGTATGTACTGTATAATTTCATCTAAAAGGCGATCTGTCATGGAATCAAAATCAGCAAAGGTATCATTCTGTAAAATAAAAGAAATAAAAAACAACCACTGTATTTTCTAATGCAGCAACAGACACTCTGCATTCAGTCTGAATTCTCACACAGCTTAACGTTACACAGCCAGCCTTGCTTCTGAGCCTGCCCCTACTTGTACTCTTATCTGCAGTAAAACAGAAGACCAAGCTGCGTATATCGAACTAAATCACACTACCCATGACATAGAAATGCGACAATTACTGCGACAGCAGCAGGAGTCAATGTTAGTACTGCTGATTCAGAACAAAACAAACCCTTAAAGCCTGATTCCCAGTTCATGGTTGACACTCTACCATGATCAGCAGCAAGAAATTAGAGGGA
The DNA here is from genome assembly GCA_013400115.1 of Rhinopomastus cyanomelas. Taxonomy (NCBI): domain Eukaryota; kingdom Metazoa; phylum Chordata; class Aves; order Bucerotiformes; family Rhinopomastidae; genus Rhinopomastus; species Rhinopomastus cyanomelas. The sequence continues at coordinate 3,049,364 of VXBP01001617.1, forward strand.
AGCAAACGCTGCATGAAGTACTTGAACACAAGTTCTAAAACATCTCTGCTAAAATCTGTAGTGTTCAACACCTTGGTAAGTGACCTGGGAAAAGGAGGAAGGAGATGAGATGTTTGTAGACAAAACCAAACAGCCAGGATAGTCAGAGCTAGAAGCAATCAGAGTTTCAGAACCATCTTCTAGTACTGCACCCCTGGGTGATGAAACAGCCAGAAACAGAAAAAACTGCTAACCTAGGGAAAAACAGCTCTGAACAACCTACTCAGCTGTGTCCTGGACATCGGCTACATGAGGAAAGCAGGAAACAAACAAAACACCAATACAGCATTTTTGAAGCCCAAAGGTCCTAAATATCCTGTCTAGTTATGATCATTCTATTTTAAATTAGAGAAGGTTTGACAGAGGGTAGGGAAGGAGATCATGGATGAGCAGAAACTCTTTCACAGGTAATCCTGAGAAATACTGGAGGGACAAACCGTCTTCAGTTAGCTCCTGAGGGAGCTTGTTTATCAAACAGTTCACTGAACCAGAAAGTGGGGAATGACTTTGATTAAGTTTTTTCCAAACAAAGCTATTTGGGGATTTATTTAAATGTCCTCATTTACAACTGAATTAGTAATCATAGAATCACAGAATGTACTGGGTTGGAAAGGACCTCCAAAGTCTATCCACTCCAACCCTCCTGCAGGGAGCAGGGACATCCTCAACTAGACCAGGTTGCCCAGAGCCTTACCCAGCCTCACCTTGAAGATCTCTAGGGATGAGGCCTCAACTCCCTCCCCAATGTATGTGAACTGCAGAATTAACCTCAACTATGTGCTGTGAGAACTGGGAGTAAAGATCTTCCAAGAGAATCAGCATTAAGCAGCAGTAAGGAGAAAAGTCCATCATTACACTCAGCAGCCTTAAGTGAATTCCCAAACCAGAAGGTTTCAGAACTGCTGACTGCCACAGCACTCTAGAGTGAGAGAAGAGATGAGAAAAGATGGCTGGATGCCTGCCCAGCCTGTTTGGGGAAGTATCTCAGAAGCTACTGCTCTAAGGGAACCTTTTGCTTGAGCCCCTGAAGAGACTCCTCATTCCAGTTCATCTCTCAAGTTTATCTGATAGAGGATTTAACACACATGAAAAGGAAAACTTGGTCTTCCATGCTCTGCCAAGTTTACTGCATCTTAAAGCAATCAGTTCCACAGAGGTCTTACAGAAAAGGTAACTGGATAGTGGCCTAGGATCATGGGGTGGATCTTGCCATACACTGACAAAAGAACAAGAGATGAGCAGGTGCCTGTTCTGAGACCCTGTGGAATAATCCATCTGCCTCCTGCCACATCAGTTCTCCCTGTTGCCACTTCTCTTTATCATTAACATTGAGGTTGTTTTACCTCAAATCCTGACTCTGCTGAGAACTGAGGAAATACCAGCAAAACACTAGTACCAAACACTGCTCCTTAGCTGTTTGCTTTGACACCACACTAGGTTTTGTAGTTAACTTAGTGCAAGCTACAGGTCAAATGATGGATTCCACGAGGACACAGCAAAACTACTGAGAAGGTGGCCAAGTGCAGCCACAGTGCCATCACACAGACACTTCTGCAGATGTACAGCATTCACTGTTAACAAAAATGATCTTTTTGTTGACAAGTACCTGATTCCTTTCGGACATGAGAAAATCTATTCTCCATCCAGGCAGCCCTAGCTCAATATAAGTCTTCACCAATCTCAGATCCGCGCTGTTACCTAAAAAGGAAAAGAAATAAATCAGGAGTTAGCTACTGCGACGTTCACTCGCAGCAAAAGCACTCAGAATACTGAGATGAACCTGAAGCACAACGTTATATTTAAACACAGCCAGTGATATTCTCAGCTCTAATTAAAATTCAGTAAGACTCAGGGAGAAAACTGCAGAGCCAAATGCAGCAACAGAACAGTCTATAAAAATGACGCTGAGTGCAGACACCACTGTAAAAAGCCAGAATTTAGGATCATAGAATCATTAGGGTTGGAAGAGAACTCCAAGACTATCTAGTCCAATCACCAATCCAACACAACCCTGCCCAATAAACCCTGTTCCCCAGGGCCACATCTACTCTGCTTCCGAACCCCTCCAGGGAAAGTGACTCCCCACCTCCCTGGGCAGCCTGTTCCAACCCCTGACCACTCTGTCAGGGAAGACATTTTTCCTGATGTCCAACTGAACCCTCCCCTGGCACCACTTGAGGCTGCTTCCTCTTGTCCTATTGCTGGTGACTTGGGAGATGAGACCAACCCCACCTTTCTCCACCTTCCTTTCAGGCAGCTGTAAAGAGCAGTAAGGTTTCCTCTCAGCCTCCTTTTCTCCAGACTAAACAGCCCCAGCTCCCTCAGCCTCTTCTCATCAGACCTGTCCTCCAGGCCCTTCACCAGCTTTGTTGCCCTTCTCTGGGCTTGCTCCAGTACCTCAGTGTCCTTCTTGTGTTGAAGTGCTCAAACCTGACCCCAGGCCTGAGATGAGGCCTCATCAGTGCCCACTACAGGGGGACAATCAGTCCCCTTCTAACCTCCACTGTTCTCTCTAAAACCCTTAAAAACACCTACCTGCAGCGACTCACACTACGTTTTTCCTAATACACGCACATCTTTAACTCACCTTCACAATACTGCAAATCCTAAATCCAACTGCTTTGTTTTTGTTAGCAGCTCCAAGCACTGGGGCATAAAATCAGTTTGTGTGCACAACAGGTTTGACTCAACGCAAACATTTGGACAGACAAACATAAGGACAGACAGTCCTTAATGCAAAGGGTTCAATGGAACACATACAAACCTGTGGGTACAACGTCACGTTCCCAGACCCTCCCAGTGACCCTGCTTCACAGGAGTTCAGTTCACAACTCAAACAACAAAAGCTGACCCCAACTGGTGACCTGAACTGCTCTCACATCCAGTTCCCCAGTTCCCAGCATACCATCTAGGCCGTGAACGCAGACTATAAGGTGTATTCCCTCTTCTGAACAGTCATCCTCTTCCATACTGAAATAGGGTATTGAGGAAGCCAGCTTGAAAACATCACTGTACATAAACCCAGGAAGTTTAAGTTGCTTCAGTTCCTCTTTAGCCTGTAGGAAGCTGGAACAAAAGTGTATTTACAATAAAGCAATGTTTCCTACTGCCAAACACAGCGTCTCCTAGGATGGAGTTCTCTACTGTCTTTGTGTCTTCTGTGCTGTTGAGATGATGGAAAACACATTTTAATCAAATTATCATAGAATCATTAGGGATTGGAAGGGACCTTGAAAGATCATCCAGTCCAATCCCCCTGCCACAGCAGGATCACCAAGTCACACAGGAACACATCCAGGTGGGTCTTAAACATCTCCAGTGAAGGAGACTCCACAACCTCCCTGGGCAGCCTGTTCCAGTGCTCTGTCACCCTCACTGTGAAGAAGTTCCTTCTCATACTGATGTGGAACCTCCTATGTTCCAGCTCACACCCATGGCCCCTTGTCCTATCACTAGATGACATCTATCACCACATGAAAAGCTCAAAATATTCTTACTGCATCTTCCTTTTCCTCCGTCACAAAATCCATACCCTGCCCTCTTGTCCTGGTGCTGGCCGCCTAGGAGAAAGGCCCAACCTCCACCTGACTACAACATCCCTTCAGGGAGATGTAGAGGGGGAGAAGGTCCTTGATTTCACTTAATTTCCCTCTAATTCACTGTTTCAAAACACCACACAAATAGTCTCTGCTTCTCATCCTTCCCATTCCACACCAGCATCCACTCTTAAGTATTTCAGAAGCTGTTCTTCTTTCCACTTCTAACTTGTTTCCCTGAATCACTGCTCAACTCTTCTGCATTTTCTGCTTACTGCAGATTATCTGGTCTCCTCTCTCTACTGCCTGCTTAGCATTTTCCTTCTTTCTGTGTCTTTCTAAGCTTTCTTTCTTCCTCTGCCAAGTTAGCAGCAGGTGGTTATCAGGGCAACTTCCATGCTTAGAGCAAGGGAAGGTGCAGCGTGGAATTCCTGACCCTTCTCTACATGTGCAAACTGCAGTGTTATGCTGAGCATCTGGTCCCTGGGGCTGTTCCATTTTGGATAGTTGGATTAAGACTGAAAAGTAAAGGCCATCATCATCTTGGAGTTCTTGTGGACAGCACGTTCTCCATGGAACAACACCGAGCTCTTGTGGTCAAGACCAATGGAAACCTGGGATGGATCAAGAAGAGTGTGTCCAGCAGATCAAAAGATGTTCTTCTCCCTCTCTGCTCTGCCCTAGTGAGGCCACATGTAGGGTATTATGTCCACTTCTGGGCCCTGCAGTTCAAGAAGGACAGAGATCTGATTGAGTGAGTTCAACAGAGGGCCACAAGGACAATTAGGGTACTGGAGCACCTGCCTTATAAGGAGAGATTGAGAGACCTGGGACTTTGACATCGCAAGTAAAGCTAAAATCAGAGGCAATGCAGGGCCCCTGCTGAGTAAGGTGGGTGCCCTGAAGACAGAGGATACAGAGAAAGCAGAGATTCTGAACACCTTCTTTGCCTCTGTCTGTACTTCTGGGGACTGTCCTGATACCAAGCCCCAGACTGCTGAGGTCTCAGAGGATGCTGAGACAAAAGAGGAGTTTGCCCTGGGGTGGATCAGAATGGGGATGGTTAGCAGATCAAGAGAGAGGTTCTTCTACCCCTCTACTCTGCACTAGTGAGACCTCCACTGGAATATTGTGTCCAGTTCTGGGCCCCTTAGTTCAAGAAGGACACGGGGCTGCTGCAGTCCAGCACAGAGCAACAAGGATTATGAAGAAAGTAGAGCACTTGCCTTATAGGAAAGGCTGAGGGAGCTGGGTCTCTTTAGTTTGGAGGAGACTGAGGGGTGACCTCAGTTTATAATTATGTGAAGGGTGAGTGTCAGGAGGATGGAGCCAGGCTCTTCTCAATGTCATCTAGTGACAGGACAAGGGGCAGTGGGTACAAGCTGGAACATAGGAGGTTCTATATAAATATCAGAAGGAACTTCTTCACAGTGAGGGTAAGACAGCACTGGAACAGGCTGCCCAGGGGTGTTGTGGAGTCTCGTCCTCTGGAGACATTTAAACTCACCTGGATATGTTCCTGTGCAACTTAGTCTAAGTGGTCCTACTGTGGCAGGGTGATGGGACTAGATGATCTTTTGAGGCCTGTTCTAATCCCTGAAGTTCTGTGATTATGTGATCTTCAGCTTGGAAAGGAGAAGGCTATGAGGGGATTAATCACTGTCTATAAATCCATGAGGGCTGGGTGTCAAGATGAAAGAGATGATCTCTTTTCACTTGTGCCCTGGGATAGGACAAGGGGCAATGGGTGTCAGTTGGAGCACAGGAAGTTCCACCTGAACAGGAGGAAGAATTTCTTTACTGTAAGGATGACAGAGCACTGGAACAGGCTGCCCTGGGAGGTTGTGGAGTCTTCTTCTCTGGAGACTTTCTGGATTTGTTCCTGTGTGACCTGCCCTAGGTTCTATGGTTCTGCTTGAGCAGGGCGGTTGGACTCAATGAGCCCTGCAAGTCCCTTCCAACCCCTTATGATTTGTGTCTATGTGTATCTTGGCCTGAGTTTCATGGCACTAATGTGATGGACCACCAGTCACAGACTGCTTTTGGTTTCCTGGTTTTGAACTCAAAATGTATTTTCCTGCGCAAGCTATTCTAGCAGCATAAACCGTCACGTTTACGCTCAGGAGTCACTACAGCATCACTTTGCAGCCAAAAAACTGCAGCCATTGTTTTTCAGGAGAAACATATTAGAGAAACAAAAAGAAACTGTGTTTTGCTTGGAGTCTGACAAACTACTCAAAATTGCTGGTAACTAGTAGACTTTAGACACCATCTGAACATCTCAAACATGGGGTTACTTCAGCATGCAGAATCTACAGATCACAGTCCTGCGAATGTTCCAGAGCATAACTGCATGTCTTCCCCCTTCCCTCCTGCACTATGTGAACATCACTTCTGAAAGGAAAAGACTGTGTTTAAAAACAATCACTTACGCTAACATTTGAGGTTTGGGGGAGCTTTCATACCAGGAGACAGACGAAGGTGAGCTGGAAGATGTGCCACCTGGCTGCTGCGTAATTGCATCAAATTTATTCCTCGAGGAGCAGACAACACTGCAAGGAGAGTCCCTCAGGGAAGAAGGAAAAGACAGACAACCAGAAGTACAGACTGGAGGCACAGTCATTCCACCTCGAAGATGCCCGCTTTCAATCTTGTCAGCTCTCAGGGCACTCTCTTCTGCTGAGACATGATCCTGGGAAGCACCAGAAGCTCCATCGAACACACTGTAGTCTGTTTCTTCATAATACCCGTTTTCAATCATTTCTTGATCCTCTTCTTCTTCCCCATCTTGCTGGGAAGAGCAAACGATTTGTTTTCCGTAGGTGTCCTTTCGAGGGCTAGGAGGACTGCTGTTGTCCATTGGCCAAATATCTGAGATATCTGTGCTGCTTCGAGAGCCAAAATAGTTTTCCACAAACCCTTGCTTTACTATGTCAGTACTACTGGTTGGAGAAGGATTATCTGCACCAGCTTCACTTTTAGCTACTGCTGACAGTTCCTCACCTGTGTCCTTTAGCTCTAAACACTTGTATTTTCCTTCATTTGTTTTTTCAGCATCATACTCTGCATTTATGGAGGAAGAACCTGAGACAACAGATGCCTCACCCATATGAGGAATTTCCAGAGGCAACTGAACTGTTTCTTCCATAGCACCAAGATGTCTTTCAGGTTCCTCAGAGTCCCTGCAGGTTGTGCTGAGGTCTCCCTGTGGGCGGTAAGTTCTCCTGTCCATGGATGTGTTCTCACCTGAAACAGCCAAGTGTAAAAGATCCGCTGTTCCTGAAAGCGAGGGATGAACAGACAGAGTGTTGGCATCCGAGGGCCCTGAAATCACAACACACTGCAAAGCACTGCTCGGGTTTGTACTGTCATCACGTTTTTTCAGGTCAATCACTCCAAGATCTAACATGGTTTGACTGTCACTGAGCTGGCACTCGGGTACAAGAGAGATCTTGGAATTCTCATCAGGTGACAGCTCATCATCATCTGAAGGCAGAGAATTTATGGATGTCAGGGATGACTGTATTTCACTCACAGCACTGGTGCTCTCGGTGCAGTGCCTGTCTGTTGCATTTGTCACAGCACAGTCTGGCTTTAGGAGAAGCTGAGGAAATCCTCTTTCACCATTATATGCACTTTGCCCTTGAGTGTTTTCAAACACCTGATCAGGGTTGGGGTGAGTTGCAAAAGAACTCGGCTCACTTTCTACACCTGAGTCTGAAAACCTAGAGGAGGTACATGCCGTGCTGTCTGTTACTTTCACCACGTCTCCGCTCACAGCAAGCTGGTTCTCTTTCGCAGCAAGAACAGGCCGATTGCTTTTTGGTTTCGTGAGGCTGTTGCTGTGAAGTTGGGTGCTTCTCTCGTGGGCATCCTCCTTTTCAAGTACTGGTTCCTGTTCTCCTGAATTCAGTTGACTGCCAGACTCCGAACACTGAGTGTCTGGTATCTGCAGACTCTCCCCTTGCACTCCGTCCTGCGGAAACTCCGTCCACGATCCGATGTGCACAGTTACCTTTTCCCCTTCGTAGGGATTCTTACCGCTCGGTTTGACCTCAATCGTCCTAACTCCCAAGGGAGCTGCCTGACCTTGGAGTGTCCCTCTGGGTTGCAGAGCACTCTCTGCTTGTCCAGTTCCAGAGCCTGCCTGGGAGATAGTGAGTCTAGCAAAACCAGCCACGTTTTCACAGTGCACAGGGCTACCTTCCCCTGGTTGGCCACCTTCAGCCTGTTCCTCATGTCCAGAGGGAAAAAATTCAAGTTCATTTGGGCTTATTTGCCTGCTGCAGGGCTTTGTATCACAAGGAAACCCAACTAAAACGGGGTCCAGGCCTTCATCAGCACTGCATGACAGTGTCCCTTCTGAGCTTCTAGAGGCATCTTCCAGGGCTGTATTTTTCAAACATTTGTAGCCCACCAAGACCACAGAGTCCTTCGGGTTCTGTTTCATTACTTTTTTGGTGTTTTCAGGTTTCATGGTCTTCATGAGCTTAGTAACCTTCACTTTGGATTTATTTGCATCTTCGTTTTTCCCTCTAAAAGTTTTGGTCAGCATCTTTTCACTCTCTGAATGCCAAAGGTTAGAGGCACCCACAGGTCTTACTTTGGGCTCCAGGCTAGTGAGACCAGCAACAAAACCTTCTTCAGCTTCAAATTTATCCAGTTTATTGGACTCTGACCTTGGAAGGCTCTGAGTTACCACCCAGGGTACATCCAGATCTTTCACAAAAAAAACAAAAGAGAGGAAAAACACTAAGAGAAAGGATTGTTCACAACAACATAATGCAGGTAACTGCAGGTGTAAACCACTAGTAACTACAGAACTTTACGCCTCCTCAAAACACAGACTAAAGAAAAAAATACTAGCAAATAAATGCAAAAAACACTCAGGTGTTCTGCCATTTCTTCAGAAAGAAAACTACACCCTGAGGTGTCTTTACCTTCAGTAACTGAATCTAAGTATCGGTCCTCAAATATGATAGGCAAGGAGTTCATATCTCCATCTAGTTCACTGCATTCAATAGGGAGTGGTGGAAGAGAACTGCAGAAGGAAGTGTTTTTGATAGCTGCACACATCTGTAGATGGCTCTGAGCACTGGAAAAAAGTGAACAGTCCTCAGTAAAAACAGAACTATTTATTATTCTTACATTAACAGGAATTAGCAGCAGTTTAATTCACTGCAGTAGAAGCTTTTCTACTAACCAGTTATTTAATAGCTTTAATAGTAATGAAATAACTTACGTAACCTTCATTTAAAAACTCCAAATCTGTGTTTAGAACAGAACTTTCTCTGCACCTTGTCCCACCTTCTTGCAAGACAGTACTTCTCCACAACATAAGGCGTAAAGCAATAGTACAGCATGTCCCTCCCCAGGCACACCCAACAGCTACTTACTGGAGCTCCTGGTAGGCCAGGGCAGCCTGCCTGGGGTGCTCGAGACAGAAGAATGCTTCTGCAAACCTGCGTACCTGTCAGACCCAAACAAACATACAGCTTAGCTCAGAGGGCATCAGTGGGTTGAAAATCCACCAGCATCCACAAAAACACAGAATCATTCAGGTTAGAAAAGAACCTTGGGATAAACGAGTCCAACCACCAATCCTGCTCTACAAAGTTTACCCCTAAACCAGATCCCCCAACACCACATCTAAGTGACCTTTCAACATCTCCAGGGATGGGGACTCAACCCCCTCCCTGGGCAGCCTGTGCCAGTGGCTGACTGCTCCTGCTGTGAAAAAATTGTTCCCCATGTCTGTCTAACTCTCCCCTGGTGCAGCTTGAGGCTCTTCCTTCTTGTTCTATCACTGCTGACCTGTGAGAAGAGACCAGCACCCACCTCTCTGCAGTGTCCCTTCAGGTAGTTGTAGAGAGCAATGAGGTCTCCCCTCAGCCTCCTCTTCCTCAGGCTAAACAGCCCCAGCTCCTTCAATTCTCCTCACAAGATCTATTTTCCAGGCTGTTCACCAGCTTTGTTGTCCTCTTCTGTACCCGCTCCAGCACCTTGATATCTCTCTTGTATTGAGGTGACCAGAACTGCCCCCGTACTTGAGGCCCTCACCAGTGCCCAGTAAAGATGGACAATCACCTCCCTACTCCTGCTAGCCATACTACGTCTGATGCAGGCCAGGATACCATAGGCTCTCTTGGCCACCTGGGCACCTTGCTGGCTTCTGTTCAGCTGCCTGTCGACTAGAACTCCCAGGTCACTCTCTTCCAGACAGCTCTCCAGCCACACCTCCCCCAGCATGTAGTGCTGCAGGGGGTTGTTGTGGCCCAAGTGCAGGACACAGCACTTGCCCTTGAAGAAGCACAGACTGTGAACATTGGCCTATCAATCCAGTCTGAGTGTCTCTGCAGAGCCTCTACCCTCATGCATATCCAACACTCCCACCCAACTTGGTGTCATCTGCAGATTTACTGATGCCTTCCTCATCAAGATCATCTATAAAGATGTTAAACAGGAGTGCTCCCAATACTGAGCCCTGAGGACAGCACTGGTGACCAGCCACCAGTTAGATTTAACACAGTGATGTTGTTAGCATGTCTGTGGGCTCAGCACACGCAACAGACTTCAGAGGCAATTTTACAGGCTAAAACCTAGATAACAAATGATCTTGAAGAGTGAACAGGTTATGGTTCCAAATGATGCAACTAACACATTAATGAAAGATCCTAATGAATCAATTAATAGGAAATCACATACTGTGTTGGAACGGACCTCCAAAGGTCTTCTAGTCCAGCCCCCTTACACAAAGCAGGGCCCTCTCTAACTAGACCAGATTGCCCAGAGTCCCATCCAGCCCAACCTTGGTGTTCTCCTCCAGCTGCTTGTACCCTGAGGAGCATCTCCATCATTTCTCTGCATATCTCAAACAAAAGGAGCTTCCTCTGTGAGGGGGTTTGAGGCCTGAGGACACAAATTCTCCTCTCAGCTGGCAGCATCATCCAACCTGCAGCACCAAAACTATCTCAGAACCAAACCCATCCCACTCTCTCAAACCTAAAAGGAAGATGTTTCCCTGTTTGCAATAAATTCCATTTACAGTTAAGTAACACAAAAGGGCTGTTCACCAGAACAGTGTTTTATACAGTACAGAAATCTTACTGCAGAGAGAACAGATACTCCCTCAAGAGAAGAATCAGGCATCTCTCACATCTCAGCCAAATCCTGTAACCAGGAAGCCTTCAGCATTTGGTAAGAGCCAGTGATGCCTTTAGAGAGCCACAATCAGTGTAGGTTCAGTGCACGAATTTCATATGAACCCCAGGATGTAACTTCTCCCGAGATGATGAATACAACAATTATATCAAGCACTGCAAAACAGGGCCCAGGGCCCGATAACCAAACGTGCTTTTAGAACAGCCACGGCTCACATTTACCCTCTTCTTGAATGTAAATGTTTACCGAGTTTACAGACTTCTGGCTTCTGCTCTCCTGACATCTGGGGATGCTGTGGAACTGTGGTTTCTGACATAGATTTGCAGAGGATTCCTGCAAGCTTGTCACATCTTAGAGTACAGAAAACAAGTGTCTCATTTGCAAATGAGTGGCTGTGAAACCCAAGAACAACACACTGTTGCTTCCCTGTAAGCTGTCACGTCCAATTTCTTTCTCAATGCCTTATTATTCGATTCTTAACGAGCCAGCCCACTTGCCTGTCTGTATCAGCCCTAAATCAAAAGGCAAGTATAAGATTACCCCTGTGCTGGATCTCCTTTCCAGCCTCTGACGTTTGGGGAGACAAAGAGGTATCCAGCAGCAACAGCACTCCATCACAAACAGCAATCAGCTACTTCTCTGAGAAGTAAAATAAGCTCAACTTTTTCAGTTTCAGTAAAGGCTCCCCTGAGGTGGACTTCAGAAAGTTCATGTACGCACAGAGACAGAGAGCAAGAGAACCAGACAGAGCAGCAGTTTGAAAGGGAAAAAGTGCAGCCATGATATCAAGTCATTGCTTTTTCTTTTGAAGAAGAGAGGGAACTCCTGCTTGAATGTGGTGCAAACTGGAATGCGTCACAGAAACACCTTTAGTGAGTGCAGTGTCTTTATTTGGGTTGTATAATCATAGAATCATGTACTAGAACCACAGAATGGCCAGAGTTGAAAGGAACCTTAAAGATCATATAGTTCCAACTCCCCTGCACAGCCAGGGACATCTTCACTAGATCAAGTTACTCAGGGCCCCAGCCAACCTGGCCTTCAACACTGCCAGGAATGGGGCAGCCACAAACAGGTTCTTGGGCAACTTGTTTCACCATCCTCACAGCAAAGAATTTGTTCCTCATGTCCCAGTCTGTAACCCTCCTCCCTTGCCTTCTTGCTACACACCCTCCTTCTGAAGTAACATTCTGAGTGATCATAGGATCATAGGATGTTAGGGGTTGGAAGGGACCCAAGAGATCATCGAGTCCAACCCCCCTGCTGGAGCAGGACAAAACTATCTAACACAGATCACAGAGGAACGCATCCAGGCGGGCCTTGAAAGTCCCCAGAGAAGGAGACTCCACGACCTCCCTGGGGAGTCTGTTCCAGTGCTCTGTGACCCTTACATGATGTCCCTGCTTGTTGCAGGGGGGTTGGACTGGATGACCTTTGGAGGTCCCTTCTAACCCTATGATTCTATGACTCAATAATTAAGGTAACAAAGAGCTAAAAAGAATGATTTGGATCACAGATTTTCCAGCAGAGGCCATTTCGATGACCACAATTCCCTCATTAACCAGTGGGGTTGTCCAATGTGATACACACAAGCCTGTACATAAGACCACAGTCCAAACACTCTTTGTAAGTTTCCCCTCCAGAACCAAAACAGAACAGGTTTGGATGCAAGTGGCCAGGGCAGGGGAGTTGACAATCCTTAAAGTCCCTCACGACTCAAACCATCCGGTGAGTCTATCACATGGTTCTATTACAGAAATGGTTCTGTGACAGAAGATGAGAAGCTTCTGGGGGTACCTTATAGCAAACTAGGGGCCTATCAGAAGGCTGGGGAAGACTGTTCCCAAGGGTAGGGAATGACAAGATGAGAAGTCATGGTTTGAAGCTGGAAAATGGCAGATGAAGGCCGGACATCAAGAAGTTGTTGAATCTGAGGGTGGGAGATCCCTGGAACAAGCTGCCCAGAGAGGTGGTGGAGGCCCTATCCCTGGAGCCATTCAAGGTCAGGCTAGATGGGGCTGTGGGCAATCTGGTCTGATGAGTGATGGCTCTTCTTGTTGTAGGTGGTTTGGACTGGATGACCTTTGGAGGTCCCTTCCAACCCAACACAGTCTATGATTCTTTGATAAATACTGCTGAGAAAATCCAATCTCTGAGAACTAAAGCCCTCAAACACAGTTTTGGATTTTGATTATTACAGAGCATTAACCAGACCTCCTCACAACCTCTCTGTAAATGGTTGTACAAGAGGTGACTCCAAATAACTTGTACATTTACCGATTTTCTAACATGTGAGAGATGAATTCACAGGCAGTGATGTAGGACAGCAGATGCCAGGTTAGCTGAAGATCAAGGTGTGAGTTTGACAAGTAGGGCTGATGAGTGTCATCATTTGCTTTTGTTTTAATGGATTTTACTCTCTGACAACTTTAAACTTGTTAGTTTTCTTCTAATTCTTAGCCACAAAAGATGGGAAGGAAAAGTCTACTTATCAGAATCACCATGGCAGGACCATCAAGTCTAGCCCTCATCCCAACATCTCCCTAACCCCTTGACCACGGCCTCAAGTGCTCTGGCTACTCGTTTTTTAAACATCCCCACAGATGGGGACTCCACCACCTCCCTGGGCAGCCTGTTCCAGTGCCCAACGACTCTCTCAGGAAAGAACTTCTTCATAAGACCCAATCTAAACCTCCTCTCATGCAACTTGAGGCCATTTCCCCATATCCTATCATTAGTAATCTGGAAGAAGAAACCATACCAGTTCATAGTGGAGAACATTTCACCGTCCCACAGCAAACGCAGGACAGGTCAACTCTATCTGTCCTTACTATATCTATTTTTACGCATACACACACACACTCACATGCCAGGTCATTGCTGATACCTCTCTTTTTTTTAATTCCACTCAGGAGACTTCACTTCAGAAGGAGAGTGCACTTTGGTTTAGGATGTACCCAGGCAGCTGAATGCAGCAGCCAAAGAAAACGCAGAGGGGGCACTCTGGCTCCTGCAGAAAAATCCATCACTCTGCACAAAAGCATCTCATCTCACACTGTGCAGCCTGCCTCCTGAGCAGCATTTCTTATTCAAAAGATGAATTAGTGGGTTTGCAAACATAAATAATATATTTTATGTATTGTATTCCAAGAATAAGCTTTAACATTGGGACACATGAGCTAACAATTGCAATACAGCAGCTCCCTGAACAATTCCAAGTAACTTTTCCAAATAAAACCAGAAACATCAGTCTCTGGAGTCCTCTTTTGCTACACATTTCCACACTGATGTGTCCCAGTAAGAGTACAAACCTTCTGGAGTCAATACTTACTCTTAACGTGTGATGCTCTTGTGCTAGCAGTGCTGCGACCTCCTCTTGTAAGGTAATGACCTCCAGAAACTGCCCCCAGAGAGCCATCAGAAGTGAGCAGAGCTGAGCAAGGTTCATATTTATAAGTTCTGCCAGTTCATCAGGATTTTCCATTTTCTGAAGGAAAAGAATAATTCCAAGAAAACCAGCTGAAACCATAACATGCAGAAAAAAAAATTGTGAAAACAGTGTGACTTGGTCACAGTGACAACTGCAGTTTAAAAAACTTCCCAAATGAGAACTGGTCTAAGTATCATAACTGAACTACTTTATGTTACAACACTAATAGATTCCTAAAAAATTCCTAATGAGGGATTACAAATCCTAAAACACCAACCTGGCCAGCAAGAGGAGGAACTTTAGATGAGAACTGCCCCAAAGAAAGGAAAAACACATAAAACACACCTCAGCAGGTTAGGGAGAAACCAAAGGATTCACAGAGGCTACATAAACGTGAGCACAGCTTTCAACAGACAAAGTGAGGCTGTTAGTTCCCCACAGAGAGCTAACTGTGCTCCACTTACACCAATGCCACCCCTTCCAAAGTCAGTTCCTCGCAGTTACATGACTGCTACGGATCTGGCTGCTGCTCAAGAGCTCAGCAGCAAAGCACCGACAGTCTTGTCCAAGCAGTTTTACATCCTGTGCTCTGTAAGGAGATGAGCTATTTGCCTGGGACTGGTTCTCACCAAGACAAATCCAGACAATCTGAAAGAGATTGTTTCCCTGAGAACTGAGGGAAAACATGTGGAGGCAGTATCAGGACAAGCCTTTCCACATGAGGGGATGACTTGGAGAACCCACTTTTGTCCAGCTTACTGCTGCTGCTTCACTTGGTACCATCAAACTCAACTTTACCACTACTTGAAGGAAGGCTGATGTGGCACTGGAAAATCTAGTTCAGTGGGCAGGGTTGGGTTGGGATGATGCTTGGATTTGGTGGTCTTGGAGGTGTCTTGCAACCTCAGCAGCTCAATGATTACTAGAAGGAAGTTCTTTACAGTGAGGATACTGAGGCCTTGGAACAGGCTGCCCAGGTCTGTTGTGGCTGCTTCATTCCTGGAAGTGTCTAAGGCCAGGTTGGATGGGGCTGTGGGCAACCTGGTTTGGTGGGAGGTGTTGCTGTCCATTGCAGGGGGTTGGGACTGGATGATCTTTATACTCCCTTCCAGCCTAAACTCTTCTGCGATTCTATGAATTCAAATTCTAAATGCAGAAAATCCACAGTGTGGTTTTAATACAAGTAACAGATCCTTCTGTAACCTTCCACGATGTTACCAGGGCTGCTGCAGCAGCACAGTGCAGCACACTACTTTCATAGTCACCTCCCTTCTTTAGTACATGAGAAAGACAACTGTACCTTTACTTCTTCACACAGCTGTGACAGACGCACTTGTACATCGACGTTTTCTGGAGGGATGAGATGAAAAATGTGCTTTCCAAGATGCAGAGTACAGTACATCATCTCACACAATGATTTTTAAACATGAAACAGAACCCATCAAAGAAAACTTGACAACCCATTAAGTGCTACAGTCAACTTGAAATCAAGTCAGTTATAAACACCCATCAAAAGGATTACTTATCCATTTCTGAGGACAGAACATCATAAATTATAACAAGGGCATGAATAAAACAGTTTGCCATTAAGAACCACGATCCCTTGTCAAGATGAGTATTTTCCACTCCAAAGCATGGGTGTGTATAAACACTGTCATTGAGGTGATACAGGTTGCACATTATCCACCGAGAGCTGCTCAGCTACTCAGCAGCAATGTCACCACTCACACTGAGGTCTATGTAAAACAATTCCTCCTCTCCTCCAGAGATAACTTATTCCAATATATTATATACAATATATCATATAACAATGAAATTTATATTGCTTGCACATCAGGTAAATATAACTCTTTAGTTGTCTGAGGAATCATGTTTCAGTCAAATAAACCCATTTTCCAATGCATTTTTCTCTCAAAAGCAAATCAATCATCTTTGTTTAAAGTGGATTTGAATCCTGAATGATCAGCTTATAAAGCAAATGCATTTATTCCTTCATCCAAGATGTATTCCCTTGTTAAACATTCCTAGTATACTTTAGGAAATCTGATCAATTAAGTAATAATTTGGTACTATGTTCTGATTTCCTTCTACATCCAAGGTAGCAGTTAACACAGGAACCATCAGTAAACTCTGAATTTGTCTGTGACAAGTAGTTAGATTTGATTTCCTCTTTGAAACACAGTGTTAAGGAAAAAACCCTCCAATGTTCCCTGAAAACATCCATTTCTCAACAAAACAGGCCTCGACACATCAGAACAATAAATTTAGGAGATGGATAACAGATGTAGGGATCCTCAACTTATCTGGGAATGACAGCACCTTGCTCTGCTAAGTGTGTATTGACGTGCAGTTGGCTGCCTGTGTTATACTTTGGTTTAAACTTAATGCTAAAGTAACTCAAAGTTCTGAGGAAAATGTGCAGACTGCAGAACAGCACCAGGTTCTCCAACTGTACGGACACAGCTGAAGTTATACTAGTTCTGGTGCGTTTATGGCCACTCCACTGTCATCACTAGTGAAATGACTACACGGGTGACTGGGAGATACCACTACTTCTCCTGTTTGCCACACTGCAGCTGAACCTAGCGCTGAGCCCATCATTACAAGGAATCCCAGATTTCTGCTCTACATTAAAAATAGAGTAACAAAAGGCAGGGCAGCGACAACTCAAGATCAAATGAAACTAAATGCTACCATTCTATGGCAGCAACGTTCACTCAGCAAACAGCTGGTGCAGTTTTGTAAAACACTGGGTTTGTGTTCTTTTTCAAACAAACCTCAAATGCAGTTAGGTGGCTACAGAAGCTTAAGCTGGTGACCTATGATGAGACTGAGCTGCCCTTTTATTCTTTTCCCATCAAAATTTCTGGATTGGAAGAATCAAGATTTGAGATGCTGGAAGCAACCTGAGAGATCTCCCAGGAAGAAAAAGCTGTAATTAGCTAAAAAATGGAGCCTGTGATGGAGCTATTTATTTAAATGGTGAGATGTGACTTCAGATGCTACTGATCACTACAGCAGAAGAACACTAAGGACACCAATTTCTCATGTGATTATCTATACTCGGCCTAGAAATCAGCAGCTGATTCTGCAGACTTCACCAGAATCCAACACACACTTCACTATGGCTGAAGCAGTGCTCCTGCTTACAAAAGGATGTGGTATCAGAGAGATGAGTAATAAGAATAGAGTATTTGATACAAGGGGTTATTCACCTGCTTTGCAAACATACCTAGGTAGGCGTCTCTCTGGGTTCGTGGATATTTTCTTCTGAGAAGGCGTTCATAAAGGACCTGCATGCTGGACTTGGCTAGTTACAGGGATTGCACACACATGACTAGTTACTACACTCCTTGTTTTTTCATCTGTGATTTATTATTTGCCTTAAAGTTAGTAAAAGAGCTCATTGCTAGCCTGGCCATTAGTGCAGTTAGATCAGAACACCAAAGCATTATCACTTGAGTGCTGATTCTAGGTTAGGTATCACACGTGATACACAGAAAGGTCGCATTTTTCTCCCGAAACCAGTAACACTGAACACCTCTAGCTCATTTCCCCAGTCTGACAGCTGTTTGTTCATGCTTCTGCAAAATCACTGCCTAGTGTTAAGAGCAAGAGCAAAGCAAACATAAGAAACAAAATTAAAGAGACAATAATTGAAAGCAAAACATGACAATCTGGGGATTTTAACAGGACTGCAATGCCCCTTTCAATTTGACACATAAATATCCTCTCTAAAGCAGTTAACTGATTTTAAAACTTAAAAATTAAGTGCTAATGACACTCTGTGAAGTCCAGAGAGTTTCAGTTTCTGTATAAACAGAAATGCAGTTGTTTGGGTTTTTCACTGCTGATGGGTTTGAGAAGATTCAGCATTAATGGCTATTAGTTATTACTGGCATTAGTTATTATCATCAAAAGATGAGCAATATTAGCAGAATTAGTATCTACATAGTTAGGCCTTTTTGTTCTATCAACTATCTCAATGCTTATACAAAAACAACCAACATAAATAAATGAAAAAAATAATTTACAAATAAGAAAACAAAGTCATTCTAACAGAAGCTTAAAAATTAACCCCCCCCCCCCCCGTCCCCTCCCAGGAAACAGTCGGTAGAACATGTACAGTGAAAGCTACACCTAGAGCAGTGATTTTCCCTTCTCATCTTGAGCATTTCTGGTCAAGCTCACACTCCTAACAGTAAGCTGAAGTGTCCACAGACATGACAGGAGGTCTGGGTGATTGGACTAGATGATCTTTCGAGGTCCCTTCCAATCCCTAATGATTCCATGAAGTTCTGCTGAAGCTCATGGGAATGTTCTGGGTGACTTTGATGAGGTTTGAAAGATAACCCAACAGGCAACTCAATGGCTGGTGTTTTTCTGTTTAATATGCATTTTGTAAGAGTGTTTTTGGGGAACTGAAGGTCCTGCATGAAATACTGAAGGTTTAGGCTAAGCCTAACATACTGGATTTGGGAGAAAGGAGATTTTGTCCTTAAAAGGAAGAGTAGGAGTTGAGTCATTCCTTTAACAGGGTGTTCCCTCCATATCAAGATTAAGATAACTCACACACAAATATTGTTTGCCCCATAACTGTAGCAGTATTTTTGCTTCTATACAGCAAAAGCCTCAGTCTTGGTATTTTTCTAGGACAGATTTGTAATCCACTCCCTCTTTCAAATTATTTCTCTTTCCCAGCCCTCCAAGAAATAGCTTTGTAAAGCACAAGTGAAAGAAGCGTTTGTTGTTTGATCACTCATTGAGGGATCACATTCCAACCTGATCATTGAATAATGCTTCATTTTGGTTTTTACTCCATAAGGCTCAGCTTTGTCTTTGGGAAAGTTAAAAATCCAAAAGGCAGGAAATGCTGCCCCTATCAATGTAAATGCCAACAACCTATTTGTTCTGGCTTTCAGTGTAACACGAATGGATTCTTCCCAATGAGGAAGAAGCCTAAATAGTCCTTTACACTGCAACGATCTTTTCCTTTGTTCTTTCCCTGCTCTCCTAGTTCACAGGTTGAAGCTGGGCTCTTCAACACCCTTGCACTGCACACAGTTGCAATGGGCACCTCCACACATCCCAGGGCATGCAGCATTTTCATCATTTCTTTTACCAAATGCAGTTGCTCTGAAGTCTTCACTGCCACAGAGCTTATTTGTTTGCTAGGAGACCGTCCTGTGAGAGTTCAGTTATAAATTTATTACAGAAATAGCTGCTGTGAAGGTGTGTTTTAACTACTCCATTTTACAGAAGCTTTCTATTCAGAGCTTTTCCTAATCCTTAAGTAAAACATTTGAAAATGCTACCCTACAAACTCAGCCAGCAGCGATTTCTTCTCGCAGGGCTTTTTTTTCTGACTATCTTCCAGTGTCATACTCCTTTCAGATGAAAGCTGATGGAGTTCCACTGTTTTACACAAAGATGTCATGTTTCCTCACTACAAACTCAGTGTTCTATGGGGGTTGAGAGTCTCTAACTTTCCCACCAATGAACGTACCAAACTGAAAGAAACCAGGGCCACAAGAACAAATGGTTTTGCATAAATTCAGGCTGTTGTCTCATCATTTCAGGGGTAACAGTGACAGTACTGTGCCCTTTTTACTTTTCTTCTTGAATTATTACAATTCTAGCTCAGCTTGAGCAAAAAGGTTTTCGATACAAGAGGTAATATGAAATCACTGCCAGGTTAGTCTAGAAGAGGAGCATTGACAGGAAATGGGTAGATATTATTCAAGCAAACATACCCAGCTCGATTCTCTGGGAGGCAGGGAGCTCCTTTGTGATCATAATGAAGTAGCTGTGTAACCCTTTGAAAGCAAGCAACAGACTGGCACAAAGGGTGTAGTGGAAATTATAGGCATGGCTAAGGAAAGCCTCTGAAACAACAAAACTGCAACCCTGAAAGGAAAGAAGAGACATGAGGAACAGATAAATTCTGTACAATAAAGGAAGTGTCAGTGGAATCACTAAAAAGACAAGGTTTTGTTTGTATTTCACCAACCTCATTCCTATTTTTACAGCTGCTAATGGACTGCAAACAGATCAAAAAAGGTTAGATGTTTCCTATTTATGGTATTTATTGTCTTTATTTCATGAGCTTTCCCTCTATGGTCTTTATTTCATGAGCTTCCCCTCTATATTTATGATCTTTATGGCTTTTATTTCATGAGCTTTCCATCTGCCTGCTCCTGAGGCACACAACACACCCCACTAGCAACACTACATTTCAATTTCCTTGGCACATCAAACATCTCTAACTATGTTCACTCCGTATCAAGTAGTACTTCTGCACAACAAGTAAACTTCACACAGCCCAACAACACAGAAATCAAATAGAAAACTGCTGTTTTCTTACATCTGCTGATAACTGCTTTGTGTAGTTATTGCCAAAGACGACGCTTTCCAGCGAAGGAATCGCGGAGTCCCTGTTTTGTGCTGGTGCGTTCCTGTTCAACCACGTATTCTTCACTGGGCGAGGAAAACTGCGGAAAGAAGCAGTACACTGGCAGCTGGAACAAGCTGTCTGCCACCTAGAGAAAACTACACCTTGATTTTCTGGAAAAGGCCCCATGTAAAGATCCAAGATGACATTCAAGCAGCTTTCCAATAGCTGGAAGGGGCCTACGAGAAAGCTGGAGTAGGACTTTTGACACAGGTGGCAGCAAGAGGACAAGGAGAATGGGTTACAGACTTGAAGAGGGGAGACTGAGGTTGGACATGAGGAACAAATTCTTTGTTGTGTGGGTAGGGGGACGCTGAAACAGGTTGCCCAAGGGAGTTGTGGCTGCCCCATCCCTGGAGGTGTTGAAGGCCAGGTTGGCTGGGGCCCTGAGTAACCTGATCTAGTGAAGGTGTCTCTGCCTCTGCAGGAATGTTGGAACTATATGATCTTTGAGGTCCCTTCCACTCTGGCCATTCTATGATGATCCTGCTAGCATGGCAGGCCACCCCTGGGATGGCCCAGATCCCTCAGTTGGACCCCTGGAGCTCCATCAAGGGAGCAGGATATGGAAAGCAGCTCTATTCCAATCATGTCTCCAGCTAGGTGGAGAAAGTGAAAAAATTATTAACCTCAACTGCTCTGTTGCCATCTCTCCCCGGGAAGGTCAGCAGACCTTGCGCCAGGTGACGGTGGAAGATCTTCCTCATTATTTCCAAAGCAAATCTCCACTAACTTAAACAACATTGCTGTAAGTTTAAGGACAGAGATAAATTCTGAACTGTAACGGGGAAGGAGCAGTCATAATCTGCCAGGATTACCATGGGCACTTCACCTCCTAAAAATGAAGCAGCTGGAAAGCTATGACAGTGCCTGTGCTGGCCTCTTGAGGGGCCTCTGACGGAGAGGTGCCCTTCCTGAAAAAACAATTTATGAAAGATGAATAAGAGCAGATAAAAGGCAGTAGTAAGCAATGAGAAATTAATAAAGAGTAGCTGTACAGGACTCTGGGGCAGCAACCAAGTGGAATGACCTGGTCTCTTTCAAGGACAGTGCTGATCCCAGTTGTTCCCAAAGGAGGTAATGCTGGGCACTGCTGTGCAAATGAAAATGAAAATACTAGAAAAGGGATCCCCTAGGAAAGGGGACCAAAACAGAGGAGCTAACCGTCATCAGTGAAAGCTCAAAGGATGAAGGGGAGTGAAGTCTGCAAAATTCAGGTTTTTCAGGAAGAGCTGCTTCATGGACACAGCAATGACAAAGTATTTGCTGAACACTGCAGATGGGGTAGCCCAGCTGAAATAAACCCCTCTCCACCCCAAACTGATTTAAAGGACGACTTGGGCCCTTCAAATAGCTTAGTTTACACCAGTAACATTCTGCTCTAAGGGTGGCAGAATGTTACTTGGCACTGGTGAGGCCTCACCTTGAGTACTACAGTCAGGTTTGGGCACCTCAATACGAAAAGGACATAGAGGTGCTGGAGCGGGTGCAGAGAAGGGCAATGAAGCTGGTTGAAGGGGCTGGAGGACAGGGCTGATGAGGTATGGCCAAGGGAACTGGGGCTGTTTAGTCTGGAGAAAAGGAGGGGAGACCTCATTGCTCTTTACAGCTACCTGAAAGAAGGGTGCAGAAAGGTGGGGGTCAGTCTTTTCTCCCAAGTCACCAGTGATAGGACAAGAGGAGATGGCCTCAAGTTGTGCCAAGAGAGGGTTAGGTTGGACATCAGGAAAAATTTCTTCCCTCACAGAGTGGTCAGGGGTTGGAACAGGCTACTCAGGGATGGGTAGAGTCACCATCCCTGGAGTGGTTCAAAAACCAAGCAGATGTGGCTCTGGGGGACAGGCTTTAGTGGGCAGTGTGGGGGTGACAGTTGGACTGGATGATCTGGGAGGTCTCTTCCAACCTTAATGACTCTATGTTTCTGTAATGGAAGCAGCATGGAAGGAGCTGTTTTTTTCCTACCATCTCCTTACATGAGCTCTATCAAGCTGTTTGAAATTAAACACCATTATTGCACCATCACTTGAAAAGCCTGAAACAGAAAAAAATGTACGAAACCCCTCTGATTTTCTGCAACCTTTAAAAAACCTGCAGAGACAAACACACTTCAGACAGAGAGTCAGTAACAAACCCACGTTTTCATTTTCTGATGAAGTGAAGTTCAACTTTACAGCTACCAGATGGATAGAAGTGAAACATTTCACATTCAGCGCTGCTACTCCAAGTGCATTATTGGATCAGATGAAGTCTTCAACAACAATACTAACTTGAAGTAATTTCCAGCTCCTCATACCTGCTCCTTTCCCATGCACCAGCTCAGTTACTCAAACATCTCCTATTCAGACAAATTTGAAGGAGAAAAAAATCCCATTGGATCCTCTAATCTGGTCCAGCTACACAGATCAGCTGTCTAACAAGATCTAACAAGCAAAGACCTGTGAAGGTCTAACAAGTGATAGAGCAAGAGGAAATGACCTCAAGTTGCACTGCAGGAAGTTTGGGCTTGATATCTGTAAGGACCCTGTCAGAAGGTTAGGAAAGACTGATCCCAAGGGCAGGGAACAATAGGACAACAATAGGACAGGGGTCATGGTCTGAAGCTGGAAAAGGGCAGACAGGCTGGACAGAAGAAAAAGTTCTTGAATCTGAGGGTGGGGGATCCCTGGAACAGGCTGCCAGAGATGGGGTGGAAGTCTCATCCTTGGAGCCATTCAAGTTCAGGCTAGATGGGGCTCTGGGCAGCAATGGCCTTGCTTGCTGTAGGAGGCTGGACTATATGACCTTTAGAGGTCCTTCCAAGCCAACACGGTCTGTGATTCTCTGATTCTGTCCATGACAACGGGGACAAGCGTTGGGAACCCCTTCAGCTGAAGGCACGGGCAGTTATGACACAGCGTAACTTACAGACCAGCATTCACCGAACGTGACGGGTTGGAAGGGACCTCGAAAGACCATCTAAGTCCAACAGCACCTGCTGGAGCAGGGTAAGCCGACATAAACTTGAACATGAAGAAACGTGGAGAAAGTAGAATATAGAGAAATAGAACTGTTCGAAGACCACAAAAGAAGAGAAAGGAGGATCCACTAAGGAAACAGGAGTGCAGAGAACAGATGGCCCTTTTCACACATAGTTTTGAGGTAGCGCAGTGAGGTCAACAGAGACTGCAAAGGGTGACACAAAAGGATTTGGGTAAAAATGAGGCAAACGGGTTTTTTTAAAAGACAATTCTTCATCCCAAGCACTTCTTGAAATGGTAAACACATCGTTTGCAGGCAGCTAAAGCAGGAACTCAAAACTGTGAGGACAGACAACAAAAGATACACAGATCCTTAAGGGCTGGAAGGGACCTCCAGGAGTCATTGAGTCAAACCCCCCCTGCTCAAGCAGGATCAAAAAACCTAAGATGTCCCTTTTTTGTATTAATGGCTTCTACTGCAGTCACTAGGTGCAGTGGGAGCAGCTATTCCTCCTGATCAGGAAAACGTACAGATATTATAAATACTTAAAACAGACATGTACAAATAGAGATATTAACACATTCCTCTTGCTCTCTGGTCAGGTATTATCTCTCTTCTACCCTACACACTCTTCTTTCTAACAAAACCCAAACGAATTCGTCAGAATTTGTTCCAAGTAATTTTGAAAACGAAAAGTTTCTCACCCCCTGGGCCCTGAATGCCAAAATCATCATAAAGAAAACTCTGCTGGCAGCAGACTTAACTCCCTCAGAAGGTTTCTGTTCATATAGGCTTTCTGTCTGGACAGCGAGCAGCTTATTTCCACTAGATCACAGAGAGATTACCTTATCAACGGCTGATGCAGAGCGACCAAAGATGCGTGGACGATGACCGATATGACAGAAAGATGGAAGTAATCAAACATCACATTCACGTAATGGTGAAGGCCCCGGTGGAGGTTAAAGTGCAACTTCAACGTTCGGCTACTGATCGGCTGTAGTGTGCTCACGTCAACTGGTCTGGAAAGAAATGATAACAAGACCACATGTAATGAGAACAGTCCTGTTTAAAGCAAGTGTCACTCATGACTGAAGCAGGAAGCAGTTTAACACAGGTTTGCCCTTGGGAATGGAAGGATGTCTCCCCCAGGAAAATAAAAAAATGAGAAAAACCCATAATGACAGAAACCAGTCAAGAAATCTTAACAGATTCAGCACTGGACCTCTTTTTTACCATCAGATATGTCTAGTATGAACACTTATGTCTAGAAAACTCTTTGATATATAATACAAGTTTAATGCATTTTAAGGTTATACTGTTGCTGTAATGAAATCTGCTGGATTCAAACTTACGAATAGTCTGTGTCTGTGAAGTGTAGATCTAAGGTTAGCAGGAAATTCATTTCATTTAGAGAATCCTCAATCTAAAAAGAAATTGTAGAGGCATGAAGTTTTTTCAGGTCCCTCCAATCCCAACTGTACATAACCACGACTTCATTATCGAACGTGTGCTGTGGGGTGACCTCTGGCTCTTTTTACATGCAACATGTGACAGCCAGATACCCCTTCCCATCACTCTAAACAATTCCTGGTATGTGGAAGGGAGAGGTTCACTGTGGCAAAACTTTTTCTGCTACACAGACCCTGTGAATGTTGATTTTCTCCCTCTCCTCTCTCTTCTCTCTATCTCTCTCAGTATCTTCGTGGCATTAGGCAACCACACAAAGCCACTGGGCAGATGGCTCATCATCTCCTCACATTTTATTAACCTGGTTTTTACTCCCTGCTAATCAAACTTGTTGCTCTTTCTTTACTCTAACATTGTCCTCAGTTTTCTGTTGTGTTTTGATGACCCAGAGAAATCCCAACTAGCACAAAAATATCTAAACCAGGACCACTCAGTACAGACACAGGACAGATTACCTTCCTCTCATCTAACAGCATTTTAATTTTGAAAATCATCACGTCGTTCACAGCAACTTCTTCATTTTTGTAAAGAATCTGAAACGTTTTACTGCAGACTATATTGCCATGGATTGAAGCAGGGAAGGCGAGATCTGTACCTGAAAGGAAAAACAAGTATTACTAAAACTGGCCTAGAACCCACAATCCCTGTAGCAGCCAACTGGTGCAACTACCACTCCTATGAGTTTCACAACCAACAGTCAAACACCATCAGCATTGGCAGTTTCCACTGCTGGAGTTGAAAGGAGGGCATTTGGTTTCAAATAAATATTGCACCAGGGATTTTAACATAATTGGCTTTTAATGTAAGCTCTGCACTTCAGAATTTTTGCTTCATTTTCCATTGGCACAATACAGGAAGGACAGGGACCTGACAGAGTGGCTCCAGTGGAGGCCACCAAAGTGATCAGGAGGCTGGAGCTCCTCTGCTAAGGGGACAGACTGAGGGAGATGGGGTTGTTCAGCCTGGAGAAGACAAAGCTCCATCTGGGGGTACCTGGTAGCAACATTCCAGTCCCTGAAGGGGGCTGCAAGAGGTTGCAGAGGGAGTGTTTACAAAGGCCTGGAGTGATAGGAGGAGGGGCAGTGGTTTCACATTAGAGAAGGCAGACTCAAAACAGCTGTTAGGAAGTTCTTTAGCAGGAGCGAGGTTGAACACTGGAACAAGCTGCCCAGGGAGGAGGTTGAGGCCCCATTTCTGGAGATCTTCAAGGTGAGGCTGGGCAAGGCTCTGGGCAACATGATCTAGCTGAGGCTGTCACTGCAGGGGGTTGGACTAGATGACCTTTGGAGGTCCCTTCCAACCCAGACCATTCTATGATTCTCTGATTCCAGACATCAAGAAACTAATAAAACCCCTGAAGTTTGTTTTGTTTCATACAACAGTGCTACTGATTTGCAAGGTTCATCCACATTGAAAACAGTTACCTACAGATAAAGTGAAGAGGTGAAATGACACCACCCTAGTGAATTCATTGAAAATACATGTGGTCTGTTCATTTCTTCCTGATGTTTGTATTCTGCTCTGGCCAGAACAGATCTAAGTGTTGTCACCCTAACATTGTCAAAAAGAGCTCAGAGAAGCATGAGGAACGGTTGGGAAATCCTTTGCCAAAAAAAACCAACAAATGAAGCAATGCTCTAGAAGAAATGAGCAAAGGGAGCGGTGTAAAACAGAACTTTCAGGAGTATCCAGTGTAACAGCAACTGAGTACCACAGGAAATCCCAAGATGGACACTGTCCTGTGAAATGACACAAAGATGCACCTTGGGAGAACAGAAGGAACAGAAGCACTGCTGCTTTCTTAGCACTGCTCTACATTAGCCTTGTGTAAACAGGAATACAAAACACCTTCTAAATTCCTTTCATTCTTCTCTGTTAAGTTACATCCAAGGAAGCCACAAAAACACCCAAGTAGTCTTGGCATCTCTGGGCCTCTGAGAGACAATGACTGCACCTGGCAAACATTACCACTCTGTAATCTTTGTGACATCTTCGTTCAGAAACTGTAAAATTCTAGGTTTGGCTGAAGTGCACATCGTCAGCTTAGGTGTCCTGGACAAAATGCTTACAACCCCAGCTCATTCCAGCTCACCCCCCACACCTCTGGCTCATACCCACCTGTGTCAGCTGTCGGAGGTGAGTGGCACAGCAGGTATGGTTTCACAAGACACATAAGCTCATCTAAGCACTAAGTAGCAGCCAAAGGGATCTTCCACCCCAGGCTGACACAAAACAAGTAATGGAAACCCATGGGCGAGGTCCTGCTTCCTATGCAGCATCTGACTCTGCATTACAGTCCTCAGCTCTGCTGACTTCAGTGTGATGTGAGACAGCACCTCTGAAGGGAGAGAGGCGGTGGAAAGGAAAAGCTGACACACCAGAACAGGCACCGCTGTGTTGGGAGAAAGGTCTCAAACACTGGAGTCAACAAGCTGGAACAACTGGCTTTTAATTCACCTGTGCACTGGCTGGTAAAGACGATTTCTGGGCTTCTAGCCACACAAAATGCCATATCGGTGATAGAGGGGGGAAACAACCAGTGGGAGAATTTATACTTGGAGTGTAAAGATTGACATCTCATTCCTCTCTTCTCTCTTTTTCCTCCTGAAAACCAGCTGATTTCTGACAGGAGGAGGAATTCAGAACAAATCTGTAACAACCTGACACAGTCTAGGATTACTGACATCTTTCTTTTGTACTTCTAGAACATAACTGCATCTCCCTCCAAACTACAGGAATGCCAGGAGAGACTCACAAGGCTGGAGCTAAAGTATGTGGCTTGCCTCACCGCATCTGGAGCAACACTTGTGCTGGGTCTAGAGCAATTCTAGTGAGATACTAACAGGTGTAGGAAATAGAAATGAGAGAACACTGGATTTAAATTACCACGGGACCCTCAGGAAGTGCTGCGAAAGATTGGGCCATGCATGGAAGGAGATAAAAAGGAAGACAAAGAAGGGAAAACAGAAGAGAAAGAAGGGAAGACTATGTGAACTGGGGACATCCAAGAGAGATCAGTCTGTTGGAGAGCAGAAAACACAAAATTAAAGTAAGAAAACTGCAGGTGAGTCATGCAGAGGCTAGGGAGAGCTAGGAGGTAATCAAATTTATTTAGACTGGAGTAGAAAAACCATGACACCATCAAAGGGAACAGGATTCAGAAGAGATAAACACGAGGAAGGCAGAACAGGAGAGAGAAACCTATAGGAAGCAGCACCTGACGAATACAGGACATCATTCCCAAGGTGAGATTTGTGGCTTTCCTGTCCAGTCTCCTCTACTGTTAATGAGCAACAGACATTTTCAGATGATGGGTCAGGCCTCCCACTGCTAGAGAACATGTAGCCCAAGAGCAGCTATTTCCTCCAAACAAGTGGAGTCTGGCATCAACTCTTCACCTACTTGGAGCAGGAGAGCTGCAAGCCAGAGCTACGGCATCTACCCCTGCTAAATGAAGCAAGTGGCTGGAACAGAGGGATGCAGGTCCTCAGCATCACCAACCACCAACACATCCACAGCAAGGAGCCTGATATCCAGCAGCCTGGGCCCTTCTCTCTGCTCTGCTGTGGCACAAAGTAATTACCTGATAAACCAAACCGAGGGACTGATGTCAAAAGCTCCACAGCTTTGGAGGCTGGTTTTTAGTGAAAACAGCTGCACAGCAGCTGAAGGAGCTCCCCAGTCAAGTTCTCAGGCCAAGTCAGACAGAGCACAGGACAACAGGAAGGTAACGAGTGCCATAGGGGAATCGTGGGCTGCTCTGGGGGTGTTTTTTGGCAGCACTGCTGATCTGAACTCACATCGAGTTACAGCATCAGTGATTGTATCCTTTAGGTATAGAAAGAGCAGACAAAACACCTAACACTTACTTCATATCTTTGTACTAACAAGATTGCAGCTTTCACATAAAAAAACACCTGCAGACCATTCTGAAATACAGCACGACATAGAAACATGTGGGTTGCTAAATGTTAAACACAACATTAAACACAGCACTAAGTGACACCAATTAAATAGTGTGTTTTACTAAGGGATCAGTTCAGAGTGGCTGAATGCCCTAACCCACACGAAACCTTGGAGGAATCTTGGTTCATAAGAATTACTTATTCATTTATTTACCTATTTATTTCACACAAACCTAAGAATACTCAGGAAGCCTGGTTAAAATTATCTACACTGTTTAACTCTATGCAGAGTTAACTTTGAGAATAGCCTCAAAAATTCAGGTTTCAGTGATCTCCTCTTCCATTTTCTCCAACTGCTGTAGATTTTTAATCCCAACAATTCCACTTGACACTTGAAAATTTAATTCATTTGTTGCTTTCCCCACTCTGACAGCAGGCTGAGCTGTAGGCTTCGTGGAGTACTAATAGGTCTCTCTGGGTTCAGTTTAAAAAAGCGAATAGGTAGGTCTATTCAGGACGTTAAGTTTGAAAACGGCGTTGGATCCTTTCACAGCCATCTTTTTGGAACAAAATGGGCTGAGCAATCTGTATCTGGAGCACCCCACTGCTTTGAAGTCTCTACTGCCTTTGTTCATCCTTGCCTGAAACACTGAGCAGCTCATGGAACCACAGAATCTTAGAATGGGAGGGACTGGAAGGGACCTCTGGGCATTACCTACCTGCTGCAGAGCAGGTTCTCCTAGAGCAGATCCACAGGAACATGACCAGGTGGGTTTGGAAAGTCTCCAGAGAGAGACTCCACAACCTCTCTGGGCAGCCTGGGCCAGGGCTCTGTCACCCTAACTGTAAAAAAAGGCTTTTCCTCATGTTCAAATCAACCTCCTGTGTTCCAAGTTATACCGGCTGACCCTTGTTCCACTGCTGGGTAGCAGCATGATGTGCCTGGTCCCATCACCCACTCACCCTTTAGATAATCAGAAGCTTTTTGATATCTCCCCTCAGTCCCCTCCTTTCCAGGCTGAACAGACCCAGCTCCCTCAGGCATGAATATATAGGAACATACTGCTACCAGCAAAGGCAATTAACAGAGGACAGCTAGTTTCTCCATAGTCCATAATGAAACAGCTTATTCTTTTATCATGTTAATAACATTAAAACTTCCTTTTATATTAATTATAACATCACAAGACAAAAAAGCATGCTCCCTTCTTTAAGAAGGCAAGATAATGACCTGCTTGACTAAAAGCTTTTGCACTTACCAGTTGCATGTAACAAGCTAGCTTCTAATTTGTGTGGGATTCTTGGAGGAATTTTCATAGATGCACGAATCTGGTAAAAGCTAAAGCAAAAGAGAGTGATTTGCAGCATGTGCAGCACAGAACATCTCAGTCCCCAACTACAGACACACCACGACCACAGAAGGAATGGAGAGAGGGCAGGAGGAACAGGGCAATGCAGTCAACAGACCTTCAAACTGTCTGATTTTGATTTGTCACTCTGTGTTAGGGCAAATATTTATGGAGGTACATTGCACTGGAGAACTGGTATCTATGAAAAAAATCAGGATTGTCAGACAGACTACAGCCATCTCAGCACATCTACAGGACAGTTCTATTGTCCCTTCTAATCCTGAAGGAGCTATTTGTGAAACTGCAATATGCCCCACACCTTGCCCTCCTCCAGGATCCCAAGAAAACATACTGCTGACCAGACACTCTGCTCAGCTGGTGGCCACCAGACTGATTACACAGTGAAAATAAAGGTTAGGACTAGACAAGGTAAAACAATACTTAGAGAATCAGACAATGGCCTGGGTTGGAAGGGGCCTCCAAAGAGCATCCAGTCCAAACCCCCCATGCCTCCCTTTGAAGATCTCCAGAAATGGGGCCTCCACCTCCTCCCTGGGCAACCTGTTCCAGTGTTCAAGCCCCCTCTTGTTAAAGATCTTCTTCCTAACAATCCACTGCAGTCTGCCTGTCTCTACTGTGAAACCATTGTCCCCTGTCCTATCACTCCAGGCCTTCATAAACAGGCCCTCTGCAGCCTTCTTGTAGCCCCCTTCAGGGACTGGAAGGTCCCTATCAGGTGCCTCCAGATGGAGCCTTCTTTAATCCAGGCTCAGTAACTCCAGCTCCCCCAGTCTGTCCTCGCAGCAGAGGCGCTCCAGCCTCCGGATCACTTTGGTGGCCTCCTCTGGAGCCTCTCTATCAGGTCCCTGTCCTTCCTGTCCTTAGAGCTTCACAGCCTCTGGTGTTAGGATGCAGTATCAACATCTTCACGCTTTCAGGAACCAGAGGCTTAAAGCCTAACATGACCAGCACAGATGTCCTTTAGGTCTCTGATCTCATCTTTAAGCCATTTTGTATTGTGTTAGGCTCTGCACTGTTTTGATCTTGGATTTCCATCTGTCTTTGCACTAGAAATATTCATCAGGAGTCTGACATCCCAGCACTATGGGTGCACCTCTCCATGACCCCAACGAGTAGTGTGTCAGGGCAGAGCGTACTGCTCCTCACCTCAGGCATTAAGAGAAGAATGCAGAGTCACTGGTATGGTTTATATTCAATAGTGTAGCTCAGAGCCATGCCAGATGTTTTACTTCATCTCACTCCGAGCTACCAAACTGGGTCACTTCATTAGACCTTAAAAGGTTCAAAGCAGCAGCACTCTCAGCCCACATTTAGAACCACACGGCAGCTCTAGAGAGTGTAAACTCAATGAAGGCTTCACAATTTTAGCCAACACGGATAAATGAATGAATTAGTGCTGTAACAAGGTAAAAGGAAGGGCAAAGCAAAATAGAAGCAGCACATCAAAGAGAACAAAGGTGCACCCTGAAATCCCTGTTGCTTCATGCCAGAAGACCTGCTGGCCCTGAAGATGCTCTGAAGTGCCTGTTTACAGGAAGGGCCTCAAAGCAAGTGATCGATAGAGTTGTTGGTGCTTACCCTGCAATTGATGAAACCAAAAAGCTGTTAAGTCCTCCTTCCTCTTCCTGTTTTACTTGCTGGCAGTAAATCAAGAGCAGACTATTCTACTCTTTATCCAGCAAACCCTTCACCTGCCGGATATATTTTAATGTTCATCTCAAGATCTACAGAACACTCTCTATATAAAACAGATCATGCTTTGCAATTAGCATTAAGATTCCAGAAAGTTAGGGGGTTCCTAAAGCCTGATCTAGTTGTAGTCTTCACACAAAAAATCTTTTGTGACTATTTTTTATGAATAATTTGAAACTCTGCTCTTGTGAGACCTCAACTGGAGTTCTGTGTCCAGTTCCCAATACAAGAAGGACATGGAACTGTTGGAGCAGGTCCAGAGGAGGCCACCAGGATGATCAGAGGGCTGGAGTCCCTCTGCTATGGAGACAGGCTGAGGGAGTTGGGGCTGTTCAGCTGGGCAAAGAGAAGGCTCAGGGAGTACCCTACAGCAGTTTCCAGTACCTGAAGGGGCTCTAGGAAAGCTGGAGAGGGACTTTTTCCTAGGGACTCTAGTGATAGGACAAGGGGGAATGGGTTCAAGCTAAACGAAGGGAGATTTAGATGAGATGTCTGAAGAAATCCCTCCCTGTGAGAGTACTGAGGCCCTCAAACAGGTTGCTCAGGGATGCTGTGGCTGTTCCATCCCTGGAAGTGTTCAAGGCCAGGCTGGATGGGGCTCTGGGCACCCTGGTCTGGTGAGAGGTGTCGCTGCCCCCGGCAGGGGTTTGGAACTGGATGAGCTCTGAGGTCCCCTTCAACTTAACCCTTCTGTGAAAAAAGCTGTGTTGTAACATGTCACTTAACCTCTCTCTTCACTGCATGAAACCCCCAGTTTCAGATTATTAAGGGTTGTCCTTTTCAGATAACAAATAAGTTAAATTATTTGGATGAAGATGTTTTAAGCCACTCTCCTTGTTTTGCAAGAGAGAATTGATGGGTGTTCAGAAAAGTAAGAACATATATCAATCACCTGCAAAAGAGCAGCACAAGGACTTTCTGCTGAAAAGCAGGATAGCTGAGCATTAAACAGAGAATGAGACAGAAATAGCTCCCAGAGCTGCTATTCACAGTATAAGGGAAAAACACATTAAAAAAGGAATGAGAAATAAGAAGCTGATGTGCAGTACTTGCTAAATTGTGATACTGTGATGATTACAGTCAACACCTGATGATCCAGCAAGGTGCATTTGGGTCATGGCTGATGATGCAGCTATGGTTTGGCATTATAAAAGCTGTGCAATCTCCACCCATAGAAGCTTTCAAGACCTGAGGGGACAGAGGTCCAACCCCCACAGTCTGGATTGAGTGCTGACCCTGCTGCTTTCAGCATGAGGGTGATTACATGACATACTACTATCCCTACCACCCTGAATCACTCTGTGATCCCACAGGTCAAAGGAAATGTGTAGAACAGAGTTGGGCACTTGGTAACTCAGCAAGAAGGGCACGTGGCTGGGAGCTTGAGATGAATAGAGCATGTACCAGCTCAACCAGCATATACCAGATCCTGGCATTCCTGAGTGTAAACTGAGGACAACATTTGTGTGCTACTTCTCAAAAAAGACTTGCTTGCTTCTCTGAAAAGCAGCATCTTCTAGTTCCTATTAAAATTCCAATGCCATAGACTTGAAGAGAAAAAACCTCACATCCGCAATGCTACCTCTGAAAACCTGCCAACCTCTCCTCCTCTAAGTGCATCATTCACCTTCACTTCTCCTGGCCACAGACATGAGGCTAAGGATGAACACCACATCTCCTGCTCTGGCTGTACTGCTTAAAAGCTCTGTCCTGGAACCATTCCACTCTCACACTCTGGAGAGGCCCCTTTGCCTCTGCTTTACCATGTGTGAGTTGACTAAATATTTGCAATGTTCATGAGGACAGCACAAACAAGCAAAGCCAAAGGCACCAGAAATCCAAGAGATTTCTTCCAAGTCTGTGTCACCCTTCCTCAGGTAACCAATGCAGGCACTTGCTGATGCCCACTTACCACATCCAGTCCTCA
The DNA here is from genome assembly GCA_013400115.1 of Rhinopomastus cyanomelas. Classification (NCBI taxonomy): domain Eukaryota; kingdom Metazoa; phylum Chordata; class Aves; order Bucerotiformes; family Rhinopomastidae; genus Rhinopomastus; species Rhinopomastus cyanomelas. The sequence goes on from VXBP01001617.1 coordinate 3,083,300, forward strand.
GCACAGTCCTATGGAAATCCATAACCTCACAATTAACAGGTTCAGCAATACCTGGAGCTCAGTATCCTTACTGCAGACCTTCTGGAAAAGGCAGTTAGAACCACTGCTCTCCTGTAGAGGTTCTAACTGCTCCTCCACCTTTCCCACTAAACCCTGTTCCCCAGGGCAACACCCACTCAGTTTTTGAAACCCCTGCAGAGATGGTGACTCTCCTCCCTCCATGGGCAGCCTGTTCCAAGGGTCCTCCTCTGTCACTTATACAAGCTGGCATCAGGAAATCCTGCCCCTCCTCATAACAAGGTAATACCAAGAATTTTTGCAAGAAATCAACTTTCAGGAGTTCTCTTTTCCCCTCTGCCTCTGCCCTGTGCTCCAGGGCCCTCGTTCTTGCCCCTCTGCTGCCACACACTGCCACCAGCCTCAATCACACTGATGCACCGCCATGCCAAGCAGCTCCACAAACTGGAGCAGGTCAGCAGCCCAGCAGAAAGGGCAGTGCACTGCCCTGGCATGAAGCAGCCATCAGCGAGGCAGGCAGAACCTCTGCAAACTGGCATTGCCTGGCAAGCTCTGCATCTCTGTGCAACAGCTCAGGAAAAGCAGGGTTGGCTCTCATCATGCCATAGCCTGCAGGCAGGGATGGAGCATACAGAAGTTCAACCAGATGAACACAGAAGTTCAAACTGAGGTTTTGTTTCCTCTTGTTTTTGTAAACATCCTGATCCCTGGGCTGCTCTCACTCAGCAGCCAGCACTGTCACAGCAGCCTCCTTCTAACACAGAGGTCAAAACTTGTACTGAATTTTCTCTCATGAAAGCGTTACAGCTGAAACAACCCAAAAGCCAGTTGGTGACAGCAATACAGATCCCATTTGTGTCTAGTTTTGGATCCCTCAGTTCCAAAAGGACACAGAACTGCCTGAGAGAGTCCAGCACAGAGCCACAAAGACCATGAAGGGAGTAGAACACCTCCCTAATGAGGACAGGCTAAGGGAGCTGGGTCTCTTTAGCTTGAGAAAAAAGGAGACTGAGGGTGACCTCATTAATGTTTATAAATATGTGAAACGTGGGTGTCAGGAGGATGGAGCCAGGCTCTGCTCAGTGTCATCTAGTGATAGGTCATGGGGCAATGGGTATAAGCTGAAGCATAGGAGGTTCCATGTAAATATGAGAAGGAAATTCTTCACTGTGAGGGTGACAAGAGCACTGGAAGGGGCTGCCCAGGAGGTCTGTGGAGTCACCTTCTCTGGAGACATTTAAAACCTGCCTGGATAGGTTTTAGTAGGATCTCTTTGATCTAGGGGATCGTACTGTGGCAGGGGGATTGGACTGGATGATCTTTCAAGGTCCCTTCCAATCCCTAATCTTCTGTGATTCTTCTTGAGAGTTTTATGACTCCTGTGACAGCTCTTGCAGAGTATTTGATCCTGATATGGGCCTGCAAGATGAACTAGCAAAATCAGAGTTCTATCGTGTGTTTTTCCCGGCTTGCCACCATGAGCTGAGCACTGCTGGAGACACAAAGGAAGCATCAGCAGCAGACAGCTGGCACCAACAGATCTCCCTACCTGTAACATCTCCACCCTTAACCCAGTGTCCCTGTCAGCAGAACTCACTATGGATTTCACCCAGCCTAATTCCACAGGTGAGAACCCCTTTCTCAACAGACTCAGGACCATGGTGTTGTAAGTGGGCCAGTGCCGGCTGCACACTCTCATCCTTTCCCTTCACCAAACCAGTTACACAACCATCCACATCCAAGGAACTGGCAGAGCTGAGAAATACACAATTTTTTTCTCCCCTAGTCTGATCATCTCCAGTCACTTGGAAGTTAATTCCTGCATTACAAACACACAAAAAGACACTACGACCAGGAGCAGCGATCTGACCACTGAACCCAAGGGTATTCACCACATTTGTAGACAAACAAGACAGATTTTTAAACAAATGTTAAAACTTTGCAAGGAAACTAATTATTTCTAGATAGACACAAACATGATGGTCTTGTCTGGAAGGCCTCTAAGACTTTGGAGGTGCCCTGAGCTTCCTTCCTTATTCCCACCGAGAGCCAGAATCTGGAAGAAGAACAAGAAGGAGGATGAAAAAAGGGTAAAAAAAGAATTCCTAAACCTGAGAAGTTACTTGTGGAAACAGCAACTGGCAGGTGGATTTGGGAGTGAAAGGAGAGAAATGTTTTGGAGGGAGCACCAGACTGAAGCAGAAGCAGTAAGTGTCGAGTTTGCTGGTAGGTTAGAGCCTGGTTCTACACTCAGCTCCCTGAAGTGTGTGCTGATGCAGTCACTGTGGTCTGTGGTTATGGATACAGCTGTGAGCAGATGGATGGGCAGCAGAAGAGAGACAAAAGGTACTGTACTAGCAACTTGTGCTGTATCAAGATCATCAAGACTTTGGAAGACAGAATGTGCATCTTGCTGTCTCCCTTCAGATAGCTGCCAACAGCAGACTAACTGAAAGAGCTAAGATAACTACAAGAATCAGAAACTGATTCACACTTAAAAAATCGAAAATAAATCCAAAAGAAAAGTTTTTGTATTATTTTTCCTAAACACTCTATTTCCTTGAGTTTACAGCCACAGCCCTCCACTCGTAAACTGACCTCAGAATCATACAATCGTAGAATCAGGAAGGTTGGAAAAGACCTTCAACATCAGCAAGTCCAATCCCCAACCACTAACCTATTTCCTGAAACATCCTGCCTGCTTACTGAACCCTCCAAGGACAGTGCTTCCTCCCACTCCCTGGGCAGCCTGTTCCAAGGCCTCCCCACTCTTGATGGGAAGAAGTTTTTCCTAAGATCCAACCTGACCCCATCTCCTTGGTCCTCTTGCTAGTCCCTAAGGAGAAGAGGCCAACACCCGCCTCACTCCAACCTTCCTTCAAGTAGCTGTAGAGAGCAGTGAGGTCTCCCTTGAGTCTCCTCTTCCCCAGGCTGAACAGCCCCAGCTCCCTCAGACCCTCCCCATCAGACCTGTTCTCCAGAACCCTAACCAGCCCAGTTGCCCTTCTCTGCCCCTCTCGAGCACCTCCATGTCCTTCCTACACTGCAGCATCCAAACTGCCCCCAGTACTCATGGTGAGGCCACATCAGGGCTGAGTGTAGGGGCAGGATCACCTCCTTGGTCCTGCTGGCCACACTATTGCTGATCCAGGCCAAGGTGCCATTCGCCTTCTTGGCCACCTGGGCACACTATTGACTCCTGTTTGGCCACCATCAATCAGCAGCTCTACATCCCTCTCTACTGGGCAACTTCCCAGCCTGTAGCTGCTGGAGGTTGTTGTGGCCCAAGTGCAGGACCTGACATTTGTCCTTGTTGAACCTCATGCAACTGGCCTTGGTCCATTGATCCAGCCTGTCCAGATCCCTCTGCAGGATCTCCCTACCCTCCTGCAGATAGACACTCCCACCCAACAAACTGACTGAGGGTGCACCCTGTCCCCTCATCCAAATCATCACTAAAGCTGTTAAATAGGAGCGAGCCCAGCACTGAACCCTGGGGGACACAACTTGTGACTGGCCACCAACATAATTTCACTCCAGCCAGCTTGGCTCTTTGGACCAGCTTTGAATCCAACAGAGCACTGGTGCATCCCACGAGCAGCAGCTCCTCTAGAATCCCTTACTGCTGTTTGTATTATTTAGAACCATGAGCTGCAGAACAGAGCTCACCTTGCAACTTCTCGGCACATCTGACAGCTTTCCTCTCTTTCTCTAAATCCTGTAGCACAGGGGTCCTCAAACGTTTTAAACAGGGGGCTGGGTCACAGACAGTGTAGGGGGCCAGGCTATAGCTTGTGCTGCCTGGCTTGTCCTGCCTGGGAGCTGGAGGGAGGGAGAGACGGGGGAGCCGCCCGCCTCAGCCCAGCCGCGCAGTCGCAGGAAGTCATCTGCAGCTGCTCGGTTTCTGCTCCCCAACCCCTGGCAGGGGGGGTAAATACTGGCAGGCCGCATTGGAGACCCCGGGGGGCCGTATCCGGCCTACAGGCCGGGGTTTGAGGACCCCTGCTGTAGCACATCAAGTGAAGATCACAGCACAGTGCTTCAGAAGAGAAGCTGCATGGCAGGCAAGCAAGTCACAGCATTTATTTCCACAAAGCAAAGTCACCCAGAACCACAGTCTGAAAGCCTGCGCGTGACTGTTCTGTGTTAATAACAAGACAACCACACAAATGAGCCTCAAAGTCCCTTGTCCATCAAGGGTTTTTTCTTTGATCACACACTAACAGCACCAAACACCAGCACAGGCCACTTCTTTAAGGCCAAACTTTTCCTTCTCTTGGCCACAGCAGGAATGGAAAAGTGGTCCTATCTGAACTGTGCTCTTCACATTTTAATTTCCTGGTGATGAATTACAGAACTCACGGAGACAACTCACTGGATCCAGGAACACAACTTCTTATATACTGCATTATTTCTCATTAAAGCCCTGTGCAAGGAATTAAGATTCATTAAAATACATCCTCTGGGTCTCTTATGCTGCGTTACACATGGCAGCATGAGATGGCAATGCTACTCAGACACATCACTGAGGATCTGCACGTGGGAAATACAGAAACCTAAGGGACACTATTACAGAAGGCTGCATTTCCAGTAGCCTCTGAAATTTCAATTATTTTGATTCTCTTTCAATAGGACTTCAGTTCAGAAGCACCTGAAATGTTCTATTCAACATCTTTACTGATGACCTGGATGAGGAGATCAAGTCTACCTATTGTAAGTTTGCATATGACAAGAAGTCAGGGCAGTGTTGATCTGCTGGAGGGGAGGAAGATGTTGCAGAGATCTAGACAGGCTGGGTTTGACAGGGCCAAGGCTAGGGTCCTAAATTTTGGCCACAATAACACCCTGCAGCTACAGACTGAGGGATGAGTGGCTGGAGAGAGGACACATGGCACTGAGCTAGGCAGGGCAGCCAGCCTGTCCTGGGAACATGGAGAGAGATGTATCTCAAAGAGCAGCAGAAAGGTTTCATCTAGATTCCATGGTTTGCTGAAATGGAAAGAGTTCTCTCCTCATTGATGGCTGTAGGAATCCGCACGCTGGAAATGGGGGACTGGCATGGAAGCCCATGGAACAGGGAATCAGAATTTAAAATGCCTGCTGACGCTGAGGGACATGTGCAAGGACTGAAGGGACCCCACTTTTCCATACAAAGCAAGAACTCCCTGAAGTCTCCTCCCTTTGAGGGACTGGAGACAGCAGCTCAGCCCAGTTCTGTAAGAACACGGGATTAATCTGTGCATGTCTGTGGTGGTGGGGGTTATGTGGGGTCAATTAAATGCATCTTCTTGTTTCTCCTCAAAGTTTTGGTTTTGTTTGCAATTTCTGAACCCCCTTGTTTTGTTCTGACCCATTAGCATACTAGCTACATTAACTAGTGAATGAATTAATAGATTAATTAATTGGTTACACATCAAGTCAAAATCGCATTGCCAGGGCCTCATACACTATAGCTGTCCATCCCACTAGCAGTGCTTTAAGAGCATGTGAAAATGTTTAGAGAGCTGTGTCATCTGCTCTACTGATTTGCATTTCAGTTCCCTGAAAGAAGCTTGTTGACGGAGTATTAAAAGGTCATTCGTATTAATGATGATGATAAGTAGTCAGAATAGGCCTTGCAGTGATAAACCTTGCAAATTAATCAGCTCTCTGTTGTGCAAACAGAGAGAAGCCCTTATGCTGAAGGGCTTACAGAAATAACAGACACATGAATGGAAACAGAAACCAGAGAAGCACAGAGACAGACACAGCATGGGTCACTGTGGCAAAACCTCACGGCAGCTAACAGCTTTTGTCCAAAGATACTGGACACACAGGAAAAAAACCCAAACCCTTCCTCATCTCCAGCACAGAAATTATATTAAACTGACTGCACATCCAGAAATCCCAGCCTTGTGTCAGTAACTCCCACCATATCATGAGGTTCTGGAACTCAGATGAAGTCTCTTTTGACTGGAAGGGAAACACCATATCCGTTTTTAAAAGGGTAGAAAGGAGGACCCTGGGGCCTAGAGATGTGTTAGCCTCACCTCTGTGCCTGGGAAGATCAAGAACAGGTCCTTCTAGAAGCTATACTGAAGCACATGGAGGTCAGGGAGGAGATTTGAGACTGCCTGCATAGCTTCACCAAGGGCAAGCTGGTGGCCTTTGACAATGAAGTGACCACACTGGCAGACAGAGAAGGAGCTATGGATGTAATCTCTCTGGACTTCTGTAAAGGTCCTTCCTTGACCTTCTTTGGAGGTCCCTTCCAAGCCAACAGAGTCTGTGATTCTATGACTGTTCAGTGGAAAAGGAATTAGCTGGACGGTTGCATCCAGAGAGACATTGAGCCTTGTATTAACAAATCACAGAAACACAGAATCACAGAAGGATTGAGGCTGGAAAAGCCCTCTGAGATCATCAAGCCCAGCCCACGACCTAACAGCACCACATCAGCCACACTAGGGCACAAGGGACACAGCCAGCCTGGCCTTCAACACCTCCAGGGATGGGGACTCCACCACTGTCCTGGGCAGTCCATTCCAGGGTCTGGTCACCCTTTCCCTGAGGAAGGTTTTCCTAACATCCATCCTAGCCCTTCCCTGGCAGCTTCAGGCCCTCTCATCCTGGTGCTAGTTGCCTGAGAGAACAGCCTGACTCCCACCAGACTACACCCTCCTTTCAGGGAGTTGTAGAGAGTGAGAAGGTCCCCTCTGAGTCTTCTCTTCTCCAAGCTGAACATCCCCCACTCCCTCAGTCTCTCCTCAGACTTTCCCTAATGAAGAAGGTGATGTGAAGGTTGTGGGCAACCTTGGTTGCAGTGACCATGAAACAGTGAAATTCAATATTGTGTGAGGAAGATGTAAATAAACAGGCAGGATTGCAATCCTAGACATCAGAAAAGCTAAATTTGGCCTCTTCAAAGACCTATCTAACAGAATACATGGGTCAGGGCTCCAAGGGCAGCGAACACATGAGAGGTGGTGAATATTCAGATACAACTTGCTCCAGGCTCAACATTGGTCCATCCCTATGAGCAAGAAATCAAGCCGAGGAAGCAGGAGACCTGCATGGATGAGTGAGGATCTTCTGGAAAAACTCAGAAGAAATTAATTTTCAGAATGTGGAAAACAAGTCTGGCCACTTGGGAGGAAAATAGGAGTATTGTCAGAGAATGCAAGGGTGCAACAAGAGCTAAGGCCCACCTGGAATTACATCTGGCAGGGGCTAGTAAAGACAATGGGATGTTTTTCTTCCACTGTATCAACAGAAAAACTAGGGAAAATCTGGGCCTGCTGATGGATGTCACAGGGACTTTTGCCCTCTGCATTTACTGCTCTTTGTAGAGGAAGACAAAGAAACATGCCAAGCAGATCACTGGCAATTACATGGTTGTGTTCTGCTTCTCAAGTGCCTTCCTGAGAAGTTGTTTGAACTGTAAGGTTAAGACAAGGAAAAGACTTACTTCTGTTCAGGCTCTTTTCTACTTGAATTAACACACTGCCATATCCTCCCCTCTTCTTCCCCACTGGACTCACAGATAAAGAAAAGGCTACATCAAGAGCCTGGGCTTTTTTGTTGATGTTATCAGAATCACAGAATCATAGAATGGCCAGGGTTGGAAGGAATGTTAGAGGTCATTCAGCTCCAACCCCCCTGCACAGGCAGGGACACCTTCACTAAAGCAGGTTACTTAGGGCCCCAGCCAACCTGGCCTTCAACACTTCCAGGGATGGGGCAGACACAACTTCCTTGAGCAACCTGTTCAAATCTCTTCAGTGTTTTCCTAGCCCTCATAGCCTTACTTAATCCCCCTCAGCCAATGAAGAGTGAAACTAAAATAGTGGTGCTTATATTTTGACTGCAAGTGGTAGCAAGAATCATGGGCAGACACTTCTGTCAGTACCAGCACCAGGTCACAATGAGAGCAAAGGCAGCTTTAATCAAATATAGATGAACACTAACAGTAACTCCGTGAAGAGAGAGGCCAGCTAGCCAAGACGTGTCTTGTAACAGTATTTTATGCTTCTTTCTGCAGAGCTCCTTCCCTCCTACCTTATTTCCACACCGCTCTTCCCCAAAATAGCCACCTCAAGGGGTTACTACAAGATGAAGGAACCATGTGTATCTCAAAGCAATGCAATTTTCCCATTACCTCATCTTAACCAACTCACTCTGTCTAAAAAAACCTCCAACCAAACAGAAATACCCACAACACTACCTGAAGCCAACCCCCCACTCCCTGCTTTGGATTAAGACAATGTTAACACCAAGGGTGTGTTTTCTTATTACTGAAATGTTCCTAAGAAAAGTTATTCTACAGTGGTTTGGGAAAAGGAGCCAACTCCAATATACACTGTTCCCTGTCTGTAAACCCTGCCCTAGCCTCTGCCAGGCTGATCTGAAGCACTGCAACAGCTACCCAGACTAGTAGTTTTACTGCAGTTTGTCTGACCACAACACCAGATTAACACCAGTAACCTTTAACAACTCCAAAAATATCACACAAAGGATTATTTTCTGTGTAGCTATTGGAAAGGAGGACATCAGAAAGTCATCTGAAGACTATTAGGTAATATTGAGTAAATGCAAGTGAAAACGCCTTCTACAGAGACCATGTGAACTAACAGGAGGTCACAAGAGTCCAGTGAGGCAGTATGGAGACTCCTGTAGCTGAAGGCATAGCACAGGGTCAGAAAGAGAAGTTGGGAAGGTTTCCACTGCTAAACTGGTAAGTTAATTGGGACAGCAACATTTTTAAGAGATTCAAGAGAAACACATTATATTTCAAACAAAAGTGACTGCAGAAATCAGGGTATGAAAGGGTCTGGATAAGAATATAACCTACCCACCAAATCCACAGAGCTTTCTTCTTCTCCAATTACAGTAAAACAATAAATCACCTTGTAACAACTAATGTTTTAGGCCAGGTTAATTATTTCATTTTGATTTATAATTTTAAATTGTTATTGTAATTATTTTAATTCCTAGAAAGGAATCAAATACCTATTTCCAGTAAGCAATGTTCTTTAAATCACTATAGAAGCAGTCATTAACACATGAAGCAACACTACACATCAGTACTCTGTCAGGTTGTCCCAACAGCAGCCATTCATCACAGTAAAGTTGCAAAGAACACACCACCTACCCTCTTTGAAATAAATCCACATTGAAGAACTTGTGGAGCTCCACGGAGAATTCTACCATAGCCTGAACTTCACTCATGTTTATGAGAATGAAGAAGTCAAAACTTGTCAGCACCTTAGTTACTGGAAACAAACAGAAAAGATGGGTTTTAAAATGTGAGCTGGGGACAATGCCTGCCCACTCCCTAGAGAGGACAAAGCTTCCTTAGATATACAGTCCCTGGGGCGAACAAGCACACAGGCTGTACCAAATCCTGCCCACACCAACTTCTACCTTGGCTGAGAAGGAATCGAGCATTACCCGAGCAGTTTCACAACACACGGCCAGCATCACACAACCCCTGCCTGTGTGGACAGCAGCTCTGCCATGAGAGCTGGCTACAGGGAGAGAAACACTGTCGACAAGGAGAAAAAGAGCAGGGTCGGCCTCCAGCCCTTGCTGAAGCAGAATGACCATGCAGGCAGCAGTGCCTCAACAGGGATGTAAGGGCAGGGACAGCTGAACTGCTGTGGCCAAACAGTGCAGAGAAAGTGCTTAACCAGGTCACATAGGGATGGAGAGATTCTAGAGGGAAGCAAGATGTGAAGGGCAATGTGTCCAACAGTGCAGTGTTTATTCTCACTGCCTTGTGCACAGTCACAGACTGGCCCCTCCTGCTAATTTACAGTCGCCTCCTGACCCACAAAATCCTACAGTCTTTACCAAGTCTTGCTGATTTTCCTTCAACAGTATCAACCAGATGCCTTCTGCAAACACCTGCCTTCAGACTTCCTAGTTCTTGCCAGCACCATCTCAATTGAGACCAAAACTCCTAATCCTGACTACCCTTTCTGCACCTTCTGTGTCTAATGCAGAAGCAGGAAGCACTACCCAGTGAGGCTGGCTGCACCCTGAATGGATTACAAGTGGGCTCCCTATGCCTGTGGGCTGTTGATGACCTAGCAGGCAACACTACTGAACTGTGGCAGTCATCATCACAGCAGACACCAACAAACTTACCTTTAGGGGCCACCTCTGAATTATGCTGGCATGACTCCTGATGAGATTTGCCTTTCTGTACTCACTCCAGAGGAGCTGGAAGGTTTCAAGCACCATAGCACAGGTCTAGGGTTTTAGTTAACCTAAAATTGTTAACTAAATTTAGGTTACAATTTAAGTTAGGTTAACCCTTGTTGAATAGCCAGTCCAAGGGCTCTGCGTGCACTCTCAGAAACACAGCTGTAGGTTACTGTTACTTCAGTGATAGGGCTCAGGGTAAGAGGAATTCTGCTCCTGAAGCAGAGCAATGATGCTATGGAGAACTCAGATCAAGGGCCCCCTGAGCAGGATCAAAACTACAGCACCTAGATGATGCTGCCAAACCAATTTGTCTAAAAATCACATCACCAGGCAACTTCCAATCAAGAGACTTTGCCAGATTAATTGAATGTTGTTCCAAGTTTTGCTACAGCACGCAGCGTTAGGACTGTCACTGACAGCCTACACAGCTTTCAAACAATTCCCTCTTCCACTGCTTTGTCTAGAGCTGTCCTCAGGGATCTTCACAGCCAGAACCAAGAGGTTCTGCACTTTAATTCTACATGGCTGCCATACTGCACTATCATATGAGCATCATCAACAAAAATGCAAGTGGCAGCTTGTATAGATGGGACCTGACATACCATCCTGAGAGCTCACATCTGCCATGGCCTGCGGCTGCTGGGCAATAAACCTTGTGGGTGATGCATAAAGCCCACAACAAACCTGTTCCATCCTTCCATACATCTTAAAACACTCCTGAAAAAGCAAAGGACTTACACAGCCACAGGACACCATGGGGCAGTCTCCTCCAACCTGCATTTGGATGGAGCTACACCTGTGAGGAAGGCATCACACACACAACGTGTGGCACTGTCTCTGTCCCTGAACACTTTGCCTCCACTAAGAGAAGTGAAAACTGCTTGTGCAGGAGCTGTTGGGCCAAGCAGTCACTCTTAAATGCTTCAAAGTCCCTCCAGACCCTAGGAGGAAAACTCGAAACAATTCAGAACAAGTCCAGTTGGACATGCAAGAAGGTCCATTTTATGAATCAATTAATTCAACTAAAAAAATCTAGGAGAGCCAAGTTTGGCATCACTGCCAAAAAGTCTGTCCAGTAAAGCTGTGGTGCTTCTGTTGTGTCTAACAAGCTGGAGATGGGGCCACTCCCTCCCTTTGCTCTGAGCTGACAGCACCCTGAGACAGGCCACTGAAAACTACCTGGGCAGGCATTCCGTGCCGACTGAATACAGGGTGCACGACGCTGCACCACATGTTTTAACCCAGCAACACAGCCCCTGCTTAACTATCGACACCACGTGGAAAAGGGGCACCCATTACCTGCTCCAGTTGAACTGCAAAATCAGTGAGAACTGCGCCCCAGCTCACAAAGTGTTCCTTCCAGAAAGCAATCCTTCCTGGCCACCAGATGTACCCAGCACTGCTAGCAACCAGCTGGCCTTTGAGGGGGCTTTAGTCTTTGCCAAGCATCAGCGTGTTCCACGTGCACCACAAGGCAGGCGAAGGGGAGCATTCACTGCCCCTGGGCTCACTCAGTCCAAACCACTAACTTTTCTGTCAGGGTCTTTGATATCACTGCAAAGTGAGTGTTCTTTGAATTATCTAACACAAAGCGTCAGGCAGTGATTAAATATTTTAAACAAGCAGCTGCAGCTTGTACAACATCTTTACTTTGGGTAGGCTGATCAATTAAAATGTTAAATTCATGCAGAAGTATTCACTTGTCCAGATTCCTTTCAGATTTACAGCTAAAATTCAGTGGCTAATTTCAATGACATTAAATGTCTGGGACTCATTTTGATGCTTAATGAGTTCATTGTTTTAAAGCATGTAGCTAACCCATGGAAACTGAGCTCTTCAGCTGTGTTCTGCCTGCCTGTAAGAAAGAGAAGAAGCCTTCAGCAGGAGCTCTCTTAGATGTGAGTACAAAGGGTGAGAGAGCACAGGAACGTGTACCAGGAGAGCTGATAATGACTGAGAAGAAAACCTAACACACAGCTCAGAATAAACAAGAGGGTTTCATAACTTCTGGTAACAGCTTAACACTCACAATCAAAACCACACTTCAGCGTTCAAAAACATTTAAGCCCCGAGTTATGCAAATAGTTATGATGTCAGTTAAAGCCAATAGATTCTATATTGAGGGTTAAAACTTCCCTTCACACTTCTGGGAGTTTCATTTCCGAAGCTGGAAAATCCCCTACACATCCTGACTGGTCCATGCTGTCCCCACAGCAGCTCTCCACTCCTGCAGGTATGCAAACTTGTCTGAGGACACATTACCAAGTGGATCAGGTGACAGCAGACTTTAAAAAAATCATCAGAAGGAAAAAAATGTATTGATCTTTTTTATTTCTAAACTGTTTGGTGATAATGTACAGGAGTTGCATCACAGCACCTGAGAGTGCAAGGCAAGGTGAGATGGAGCTCTACAGAACCCTCCTGATTCCTCTTTGCTCTCAGAGAAATGCTTGTGCCATCAATCCAGCTCCTTGCACTGGAAACTGCAAGCCAACATGAAGGAACAAACCCAAAGTACATTGAGTGAGTGTCTTACCTCTGCTGGTAAGTACTCCATTTTAGTATTTCAATTACCCAGTCTTCCAGTTCTTCAATAGTGTTGTCACAAACATACTGCTTGAACTAAAAAACAAACAAACAACAGTGTTTTACTAAGAGCAGCATCTCTAGATATTTGCGGCATTCACATTCTTCGTTCTCTTTCTCGATGTCCTAACAATAGACACCTCTCTGTCCTCTCCAACAAACATACAGGTCCCACCTACCAGTATGCTCCAGTATGCTGTGGTTCATGCAGTTTCCAGCTTTCTGTGAGTGTTGTGGTCTGACACCCATTTTCCCAGAGTAAAAAAACCAAACCTTCTTCTGAAGCCTATGCTTTGGCAAAGTTGACACTGCTGTGTTCAGCCTAACTGTCTGTGCCTTCACCAAGGAACTCTACAATCCTGCTCCCTGAAGACCCCAGCACACCCCCAGCCACCCCACAGCTTCCCCAGTCTCCAGAGAGACACTTGGCTTGCCAGCAGCAGTACAGCCGTGAGGAGGCAGGAGCATGGTCTGGCCTGAGTCATCAAATACAGCTCATGCCCCCACACAGTCCTACACAGCTACCAGGGACAAAGTGACTTGGAAGAACAGGTCAGCTGAAATTCTCCTGGTAAATTCCAGGGTCCCTCTCCTCACTAGACAAAATTCAGGAGACAAGAGAGAGAGGTCTCACAGCAAACATTACAGAGAGGTCAACAGCACCCAATATTCTGAAAGTATCCTTGAAGTTCCTGCCAAACCACTCCCTTAACTGATAAGAATCGCTCTCTGCCTCCTGTATTCTTAAACCATTATGGTATTTAAAAAACACCCTAAAAACAACTGAAATCTCCCTTTTATCTGATGATCAGTAGATTTCAGACACAAAGGAAAGATAATGGTTTGTTATCCCTTCTTAGAGGAACTCTGTGTCCTTCCTGTAAGGATGTCTCAGAGAAAAACACTAAATCTATCCCAGGTTGTGCAGGCAAGTCTTGAAACTGAACTGGTGTGACCTCAGCTTCAGAGAGGGGGAAACAGAGATAGTGGAGTAGAAAAAGTATATTATCTGGATTTTTTTAAACATCGAAATTCCTTATGCATGTCATGTATGATACCGCATCTTCAATACTACAATCAGAATCCCAGAATTACTAAGACTGGAAAAGCTCTCTGAGCTCATCAAGCCCAGCCCAAGGGCATGAAGGGACACAGCCAGGCTGTCCTTAAACATCTCCAGGGATGGGGACTCCACCACTGCCCTGGACACTCCATTCCAGGGTCTGATCTTCCTTTCCTTGAGGAAGGGCTTCCTAACACACAACCTAACCTTTCCCTGCCCTCTCATCCTGGTGCTGGCTGCCTGGGAGAAGGCCCTGACCCCCACCTAACTGCAACCTCACTTCAGGTACTTGTAGTGAGGGAGAAGGTTCCCCCGAGTCTCCTCCATGCTAAACACTCCCAGCTCCCTCAGCCTCTCCTTGTCAGACTTTCCCTCCAGTCCTTTCTCCAGCCTTGTTCCTCCTCTGCACCTGCTCCAGCCCCTCAATCTCTCTTGAAGTGAGTGGCTCTGGACTGCTCCCACTACTCAAGGTGGGGGCCTTCCCAGTGCCCAGTACAGGGGGAGAATGACATCCCTAGTCCTGCTGGCAACTCTGCTGCTGATCTAAGCCAGGATGCCACTGATCTTCTGGGCCACCAGGGCACCCTGCTGGCTCCTGTTCAGTTGGTTGTCACCCAGCACTGACAGATCCCTCTCTGCCAGGCTGCTCTCCAGCCACTCATTCCCCAGTCTGTAGCTGCAGGGGGTTATTGTGGCCAGAGTGTAGGACCCTGCCCTTGGCCCTGTTATACCTCATCCCACTGGCCTGTGCCCGATGACCCAATCATCCAGACCTCTCCGCAGCATCTTCTTCCCCTCTAGCAGATTGACACTCCTCCCATCTTGGTGTATCCATATAGCCAAAACTGTTTGGAGCCCACGTTCTCTTTCGTTTCAATAACCATGAGGTTGCTAAAGGACAGCTCACTGCATGTATGAGTTCAGTACAGAACCAGCCTGTCATTTGAGCATTTCATCTCTCTTTCCATCCCTTGCAGAGAGAACCTGGACTACTGCATCAAGCCTCACTCCCTCATCGCCCTCTGAAATCCTTCCAGAACCGTGCAGCACCTCAGTGTTCTGGGAGAGGACTGTAAATCAGCCCTGGTTCTCTGCAATCAAAAAGCTGAAGGTACAGAAAAAAGTGCTGCTAGAAGTTTGGATTGCAGAGGCATCACACTGCAGAACAAGGAAACAAGCCACCTTAGCTGGGCCTTATCTAGGATACCTTAGTCAAGTTGTTAACCCAGTTTTAATCAAACAACATGACCACCACTTGAAAAACAGGAGCAGAACAGGCCAGTAATCAGGATTGATTACAGAATCACAGAACATTAGGGAATGGAATGAATCTTGAAAGATCATCCAGTCCAATCCCTCGTGCACAGGGACACATCCAGGTGAGTTTTAAACATCTCCAGAGCAGGAGACTCCACAAACACCCTGGGCAGCCCCTTCCAGTGCTCTGGCACCCTCACCATGAAGAAGTTCCTTCTCATATTGATGTGGAACCTCCTCTGTTCCAACTCACACACCTTGCTCCTTGTCCTATCGCTGGACCTCACTATGCAGAGCCTGGCTCCATCCTCCTGAAACCCATCCTTTCCATATTTGTAAACATTAATGGGGTCATTCCTCAGTCTCCTTTTTTCCAAGCTTAAAAATACCCAGGTCCCTCAGTCTTTCCTCATCAGGGAGGTGCTCCACACTCATCATCTTTGTGGTTCTGCACTGGACTTCGTCAAGGAGTTCTGTGTCCTTCTGGAACTGAAGGGCCCAGACCTGGACACAATCAGATGAATCACAAACTGATTCACCACGTTATTTTTCAAGTTTCACAGTTATATGACTGTGAATAACCACAGTCACTCTAATGCTGTTAAACAATGAGCTAGTTTCAGGGCTCAGGGCAAACTTCAACTAGAATAATTTCCTTCTCTAAGCCTTGGTTACTTCCCAGACAGCCATCATAAGGTTTGAGTCACAATTTCTAACAAAGCTAATACAAGATATCTATGACATTTTAACGGGACAGATAAACAACCTGCTTCAGCAAGGATGACAACTCAAATTTTCTTACTTCTTGCTTTAAATTTAGCACCGATAGCTGGTGTTTTCTGCAGCACACCAATAAAAACAACACACTCAGTGCTCTGAGCTGACAGCTTGATTATTCCCACCGAGCATGGATGTCATTAATATGTGGCATTGCTTTCTTCTCCCCTATTAACTGATCACATACATGATACAGCAAGTCATCTGGTACACTTATCAGGCTTATTCCCTTCTATCCTGTTGCAGCTGGAAAATTACCAAAATTTTCAAATTTATAGATCTGTGCCTTCATGAGGAAAAAAGGTGCATTTTGCTTTACAAGAATCCTTTCAGTGACCTGCCCTGGGGGAGGTGGGCTAGGTGACAAGATAAAAGGGGATGACCATCCTGGCCCTTCCCTTTTTCCACTGGGGGCTTTGCCCAGGCACACTAGCACTGGGCCCCATCTTCCAGGTGGTGGTGGGGAAGATGGGAGAGAGCCAGGGCCCCACTCCTCCCAGCCCTGCTTCCCCCACTGGAGACAGCAGCAGGGCATCAGCCCTGATGCCCTGGCCCAATACAGTAGGCCCCAGCCTAGTTTGGTCCAGCTCTAAGCTGGCACTGTGGACTGGAGAAGCAAGGACCTAGTGCTGATCTTCTCCCTGCCCACAGAGCAACCATTCAGGGACCTGTGGTGAGCCGAAGGAGTCTTCATTTTTCCCGTGTAGCTGAGGCAGGAGGAGGAGGGAGATGGAACCCTCTCAGCCACATTTTGTAGCATGAAGGGGAGGCCCTGCTGATGTGGGCCATGCAGTCAGCTCCAAATGTGGCTGGGGTCATGCAGCTGTCACTGCCATTTTCAGAAACACTGATCAGCAGGAAGACAGACTGTTTGTCATTTCTGCCACTGAGAAAAGCTGGGGATGCTCAAGTATTGGGGAGAGAAGGAGCCTTAACAGAGGCATCTGAGAATTCTTTTGTGCTTAGCTGAAGAAAGCTGAAGGACTCCAGAATCCTTAAACCTTGAGCATGGAAAACGGAGACTGGGTCCTGTTTGAAAGCATGTCTCGTGCATCGAGGGATGCAGTTCCAGGTGCTGAGGAATCAGGCCTGCCCAACCAGCATTTTGCTGGAGAAGCTGCACTGAAGAATTGAAGAGTTCACCAGTCTGGACTGCCAAGACTCCAGCTTCTGCAGGTGAGAGTGGTGACAGATAAGGGAGAACAGAGAGGGCGGTGCTACCCATCTCTACTTGTTCTTTCCCCAGGTCTCTAAAGTAAAAAAAGCAAGGACTGATACAATAGTACTCTCTAATTGTATTTTTCTCAGAATATGTGATGGCATTTGTGACACAGCTTCTAGTTTGCGTGCACTAACTTGCTTAACCTTTTCTTCTTCTCCATACACTTATAAACCCTTTTCCATTTTCCCTAAGCTATCCATTGTCTGGCAAATTCTATCAGAGATCTTATCAAGACCTAACTGCTTTGTTTTCGTTTCCTTTATTTTTAATTGTGGTGTTGAACCCACCACAAAATTGGTGGTGAAACACGGGAACAAGCAGTTTCTTAGTTCTAACCTGCTTCATATCCCCTTCCCTGTTCTACCTTCTACCACTGGCCTTTTTCTGCTGACAAATGGGATGGTATTTCTAAGCTTTCTCATTAAAAGCTGCACATTAGAAGTTCTGTGAGCAGCACAGTTAAAAGCTTGCTCCCCCACCGACAGGTCCCTTTCCCTCCACCACAAGAACACCTGGCCAGTTGCTGCAGAACAGACCCTATGCTAGCTGGTTTCTATATTTTTCTCCCAGTATGGCACTAACCTCCATGTCTTCTCTCTTCAGTCATCAATTTACACTGAACAAAAGCATCATCATCTCTGAGATCCCTTCTGTTCCACATCAGGTGGAACTGAGCAACGGTTTCAACAGCAATTTGCAAAAACACAGGAAAGCGAGCATGAGGAACCCAAAGGGAATGGTTGCCTTTTGCAAAGGCTTCCCTAAAAATAAATCCCACATTTTAGAAGTTACGACTAAAAGAGAATGAAATAATTGGTACAAATGTGACTGCCTGTGAGCCAGAACCAGCAAAATGCAGTATTCTGACCAAAAGCCACGGCAGTTCAGGACATCTACTACCACACAAAACCCAATTTGTCTAACTTCAGCCTCACAGACTGAAGAGAGGAGATGGACAGTGTAAATCAGCAGCTGAGCTTCATTCACCACCAAACTGCCTTAAGAACAGTAATGTAATAAATACCTGTCACTAAAGCAGAACTCATGTCTCCAGAAATAGATCTGTAAATCAATCAATCAGTCAATCACTTACTTTGCCTACAATCTTCAATCAATATGATCAATCTATCATTGTCTAATGATCAGAAGAATCCAGAAGTAATTCAGGAGTATTCTTCGGGGAAAAATAAAAACTAAGTGCTTATTCCAAATAATTTAAAGTCTTCTGTAACCTTTTAGAAGAAGCATATAATGATCTTAAAATTAAAAAATGAAATGCCAGCTACAGTATTTTGGCTTAAAGAATCACAGAATTCCAGAATGATTGAGGCTGGAAAAGCCCTCTGAGCCCATCCAGTCCAGTCCAGGAGACCTAACAGCACCACAATGGCCACACCAGGGCATGAAGGGTCACAGGCTGCCCTTAAAAACCTCCAGGGATGGGGATTCCACCACTGCCCTGGGCATTCCATTCCAGGGTCTGATAATCCTTTCCATGAGGAAGGGCTTCCTACCATCCAACCTAACCCTCCCCGGCAGCTTCAGGCCCTGCCCTCTTGCCCTGGTGCTAGTTGCCTGGGAGAAGAGCCTGACACCCTCCAAGTACAACGTCCCTTCAGGGCGTTGTAGAGAGGGAGAACAGCCCCCTTGAGTCTCCTCTTCTCCAGGCTAAACACCCTCAGCTCCCTCAGCCTCTCCTCATCAGAGTTTCCCTCCAGTCCGTTCCCCAGCTTCGCTGCTCCTCTGGACCCACTCCAGCTCCTGAATCTCTTTCTTGGAAGTGGGGGCCCAGATCTGCCTCCTGTACTCGAGGGGAGGCCTCACCAGTGCCCAGTAAAAGCAGAGGATTTCATCCCTAGTCCTGCTGACCACACTATTGCTGATACAAACCATTGGCCTTCTGGCCCACCAGGACACCCTGCTGGCTTCTGTTCAGCCAGCTGGCGACCAGTACTGCCAGGTCCCTCTTTGCCAGATTGCTCTACAAACTGCAGAACAAACTGCATGGCTTATTGCAGCCACCTTCTCATGGGCCCCAGACTTTATGAACGATGCACTTCCTTATAGGTAAGAATTTACCAAGTAGGAGAGGGATGTTTCCTAAAACAAATGTGAATCTACCCAACCGAACAGGTTAGTCAGAATATATGAAGGGTCTGCTTCGGTGTACTCTAAACACACCTCATTTTCCTACTTACACAAAGAAGGCAGGCTGCATCTCTTTGAATTCCACGCACCAAGCGATGCCATGGAAGGGAAAACAACACACACAGTTGGATGAGGATGGATGAATTTGACTTTAAAACATCTGCAGTGACCGCCATATTTTAGGCACCTGAAGAGTGCTAAAAGGAAAGTTCTTCCAGCTTCTCTGCCACCCCAAACAAACTTAGAACTTACTGTTGGAAAAATAAAGCTTTGATTTCAAGAGAAATGAAACACAAAGTATTTCCAATAGGCAGTAATTACCCACTACGGACTTTGAAATACAACAGAGCTCAGCTGAGCAAGCTGAGTCTCTATTCCCACACACATGCTGAGGTCACGTTTTGACAAGACAGCATGCACAGTCTGGACTGTACAGGTTGGGTTTGTATTGGCAGGCTTTATGACAAACAGGTGCTGTCTTTCCTCCCACAGGCACTAAGTCAGCACTAATGACACAGAGTGTACTCTTATTAACTGAAGAAATGAGGTAGTTTGCCTGCCCGATTGAAGTTACACTAAGCAGCAATCTGACAGTCAATCTGTAGTCACAAAACCACTTCCTTGATAGTTCCTACTCTAATACCATGTGTGGGGACAGGCTGTGTGGGCCAGCACAGAGGAATAGCCACTCTGCTAAGACCCTCACAGCAATACAAGTTATTTCAGAAACACACAGGAGTGCTGTAGCAAAGCCTGCTTTATTTTGCAACACCTACAGCCCCTAAGCTAGCGTATACCAGCCAGTATGGAGCTGGCTTTACAGTACTACAGCTTCAAAAACACAATCCTTGATTTCCTTTTCTTTCCTTATGGTCTGGCTTCCAGTTTTCCTACCATTTGAACAAAACAAGGAGACAAGCATCGTAACACAAACTTAGGAGAAAAGTTTAATTTTATGCTTTTCAGCGTAAAAAAAAAAAATCTTAAAAAGTCTGGAACTACAAAACATTGATTTAATCATCTCGTAATTTCTGTCTGCTGCCTTTATTCACTACTCTTTAGATAAATGACATAGATTCTTAGTTTGTACTTTGTTTGTTAATGATTTTTCTGGCCCTGCAGCTTTTCTGACACGCAAAACCCACATTAATTTTACAGCCAAATTAATATTATCCCAGTATAAACTGCTAGTTAGTTGTGGTTGTGTGATTCAAGAGTAGAGTCGAAGGACACTGAAGCTGACTGCCACTGCAAGCAGTGTGGCCATGGGAAAGCACTTCAGAATGTGCTTTAAACGTTTCCAAAACAGATGGGAGCAAACAAACAGCTACACAGCAGCATGGTGGAACATTAAGCCTTCCTTGCTTGATTGTCCTCACACCAGCCAGGTATGAAAGAGCTAACCTTTCACAGAATCACGGAATTCCTGACGCTGGAAAAGCCCTCTGAGCTCATCCAGACCAGCTCAGGAGACCTAAAAACACTGCACTGGTGACACCAGGGCACGAAGGGCCACAAGCCAGGCTGTCCTTCAATACTTCCTGGGATGGAGTGTCCACTGCCCTGGACACTCCATCCCAGGGTCTGATCATCCTCTCCCTGAGGAAGGGCTTCGCTTCCTAACATCCAACCTAACCCTCCCCTGGCAGCTTCAAGCCCTGCCCTCTCGTCCTGGTGCTGGTTGCCTGGGAGAAGAGCCTGACCCCCACCTGACTACAACCTTCCTTCAGGGAGTTGAAGAGAAGAAGAAAGTACCCCCATGAATCTCCTCTTCTCCAGGCTGAATATCCCCAGCTGCCTCAGTCTCTCCTTATCCCCAGCCTCATTGCTCCTCTGAACACGCTTCAGCCCCTCAATCTTTCTTGAAGTGAGGGGCCCAGAACGGTCACCAGTACTGAAGGAGGGGCCTCCCCAGTGCCTAGTACACGGGGAGAATTACATCTCTAGTCCTCCTCTAGCAGCTTATCTCCTGCTCGTGTCCAAACCTAGGAGCACGAAGCTGAAACATAGCTAACTTCATGAAGTTTCTTAATTATTACCTAAAGCAGTCAAGCAGAGGACTATAATGCTGTGTCCTTGATGTCTCCCATGCTCTTTTCTAGCCCTGCAGTCTGAAACAAAGCAGCTCTAACCCAAAAGCTACCAGCAGCAAAAACCACCCCAAAACAAACTATGTTACCAAACCCTAAATACAAACAAATCACCCCCCTGCTTTCCTTTGTTTGCTTGAGAAGGGCCTAAACACAGTACAAAGAGTACTGCCTGTGCCTGTTGATCAACAAATGCACAGCAAACGAAGCTTCTGAAGAAACAAGCTGTCAAGAAAAGAACACGCTGCGCAGCAGCGGTGCACGAAGGTGACGGCAGCTGTGGCAACGGAGCAGCCAGCAAACAGGCTACAGAAAGGATGGATGTCAGCAGGAGCACGAGAAAACAGCATGTTATATATTATCTGCAGCAAAGCCCTTTAAAGGATTTCTCCTGCTGCCCTTGGAGATTTGCTCCCACCCGGCCCACAAAACAGCCACCTTTGCAATCCCGACTGAGTTGTGGGGAGCAAAAAACCCACTACCCAAAACAGACCTTTACTGAGTTTGCATGTTTTTTGTGCTTGTTTTGTAATGTAAACTGCAGCATTCCACTGACTGAAATGGCTCCACAAAGAGCTGCTCAGATGCATCTGAAAGCAAAGTGCACACATCTAACCCCAAAGTGAGCAGGGACAGGGCAAGACTTTAAGCCCCTTTGCCCAGGAAACTACATGAAGTATTCCACACCAGCTGCTCGATCCCATGTTTACAGCATCAGTAGGTTGCCCCCGTAGCACTGCCAGCACGCTGCTCAGGGACAGCATTCTAAAAGGAATTTGTTACCGTTTTGGAATCATCTATTTTTGCAGGGCTTGATCAGATCGCTTCCTTATCCTATGCCAGCACACAGCTCCACCACCAGCAGGCTAGAGCAGCACTGAGGCAGGGAAGGTGAGCAACAGTATGACCCAGGGGTTGCTCCTGTAGCTGGCTGTCTCCTCAGCAAGCTGTCACCAAACGCCATGGCCTCAGCACAGCGGTAGTGTGAGAGAAACTGCCCCTTCTCACAGCCCATGCTGCGGTGAAATGGCCTCCTGTCCCTCCTTACACTCACTTCAAAAGCTGGAAGGGGAAGGAGTGTTCCTTCCCTCCTGCAGTGAAAGATGCAGCAGAACCCAAGCACCAGCCCAGTCTAACCTCTCCCATGCTCAGCCCAACATGTTCTCATGTGGAGGCAACTATGCACATGGGAACCCTCCTAGTCAATGCTTTCTTTTCCAAAGGAGGCCCCAGAGGCCAGAAATCTGAGTAGCTTCCAGTAGGAACAGAAACACAGTCACTCCTGTTGGGGACAGGAATTGTTTTTGCTGAAGAAGCCCTCTCCCACTCCCTGTCATGGAGGAAGAGAAGGACAAGGCCAGCCTGGTCACCACAGCCTACTCCATCCCTGCACCCACCCAAGCCTCACAGGCTGCAGCCCTCGAAACACTGGCACTGCCTCATCTCTCACTCCTTACAGGGCCAAAACAGAGTCCTTACTAAAGAAATGAATAGGATGAGCCTGTTACATTTAAGTTTTGCTGTTACTTTGCATCTCTATGCCCCTCTTACCCTCTCCTCCCCATGTGCTCTTCACTGACAGAACACTGCTGACATGTGAGCCCCTGCTCAAAAACAGAGCACAAACCTAACCCAGCACAGCTCTGCTTCCCAAATAACACATCCAAAATAAAACAAGGATCACCTTCAGCAGCTTCAATAGGAGGACTCAAAAGGTTAGCTCAAACCAAAGCACTAAACTGATCCTTTACCAGTGCTATTGGAACAGTTTCAGGTCACCCTTCTCTTACTGTTTACTTGTCATTAGTCTAAGTGGTTTTTACTGCATATGCTTTTGTAATGCCTGAGTAACTTACATGCTGCTTTCAAACCTGCTACAACTAGAAGCAGCAAACCCACCTAGTAAACACAACAGAATGTATGCAGGCAGAAAGGCCCATCAGCTGGGAACCAAACTCAACAGAGGCTTTCCCTACCCTGTCAGCAGCAGAGCTGGTTTGTTTTCAAGCACATCCTTATTTCCTGCTGTCCCATCTGGGAAGGACAAACCAACAGCTGACCTTACCCACCAGTCATGAAAATCCACCTTCCCATCTAAACTCTGCCAGCTTTCACACCTTTCACAAGTCAAAATGCAGCTACATATCCTTCAGAGCTTCTAGTCATCATCCAACCCCAATGCAGGCAACAGGTCTGACAGCTGACATAATCTAGGCTTGACTGGAAAATTCAGACAATCTTTTAAAATCAATAAAACCCTACACAAAGCAGGACAGCCAAGCCCTAGGTATTGTAGTCCAGAAGTACTAGAAATGCAAGCACTTCTACTCCTAAAAGACATCATCAATTACACTACTTAGATGGAAGGTCTTTGTTAACATGGAAACATACAATCACCATGCAGAAAAATAAAGTAGCAACTGAGCTGACAGCCTGTAAAGAAAGTCCTTTCTTTGAATAATACTTGTTAAACCTGAAGAAGAGCAAATATGATTACATTTGCCTTGTGAGTTTAAACAGAAAGAAGGTTAAAGACGCACTGTAGGCCACCATGACATCAAAAGCTAGAGGGAAACCCCCCCATTAACTCTAGAAAATGATCTAAGGTTTAAAGAGATTTCAGTTTCTTTCAGAGCTGAGAAGCGCCCTAAGCTTATCCAGCTTCCCATCCTGCACGCAGCAGGCTATGAGTGATCCCTGTCACAATCACTAACAGATTCACCGGGTTGCAACACGAAAAAGGTTGTGATCGCAGCAAGCAGAGCCGGGCACGGAAAACAAGCTGTTGAATGGTTTTGAAATGTGGGAAAGTCAAGCGTAAGGCTTCCTGCACAGCTCGTGAATGCTGTGGATTCTTCTTAATTCTGCTAATTTGGGGATGCAGTTTGTGACTTAAGCACGAGATTCAACAAGCTGAATGTACACACACGTGTGTACCTATCATTATAGTGTTAGAGGTGACAAATTCATAACTGTTAGCCTGAAAATCACAAACAGTAAAAAGTCCGTGTTCTCAATTCCCCTGACACAAGCTACAGAATTCAGTAACATGGAAATTGTAATTTATATATAGGAAGAAACACTGATCATAGAAACACAGAATTATTATGGCTGGAAAGGACCTCCAGGATCATCAACTCCAGCCCTCAGACCAACACCTCCCTAAACCCTAGACCATGGCCTGAAGTGCTCTTGCTACTCGGTTTTTAAACATCTCCAGGGATCGGAACTCCACCACTTCCCTCCCGGGGCAGCCTGTTCCAGTGCCCAGTCACTCTCTCAGCAAAGAATTTTTTCCTAAGATCCAATCTAAACCTCCCCTGATGCAACTTGAAGCCGTTTCCTCTCATTCTGTCATTAGTAATTTGGGAAAAGAGAGCAGCACCAGCCTCACTACAACCTCCTTTTAGGTAGCTGTAGACAGCAAGAAGGTCTCCTCTCAGCCTCCTCTTCTCTAGACTAAGCAACCCCAGTTCCCTCAGCTGCTCTCCATAGTTTTCCTGCCCTCTCCCTAGTCTTGTTGCCCTTCTCTGGCCCCGCTCTAGCCCCTCAAAGTCCTTCTGATACTGTGGCACCCAAAACTGGGCCCAATACTCTAGATGCCATCTCATGAGTGCAGAGTACAGGGACATCACCACCTCTCTACTCCTGCTCCTTACCCCATTCCTGATCCAGGCCAGGATGCTGTTGGCCTTCTTGGCCACCTGGGCACCCTGCTGGCTCCTGTTCAGCCAGCTGTCATCTAACACCCCCAGGTCCTTTTCCACCAGGCAACTCTAGATTAGGAGGACTCTGTACCTTGTCTCCAATAAAAATCCAATAAAATTGCTTGCAAAACTTAAAGTTCCAGACAACATTGAAAACACTCCTAATCCCAAAATCTCTAAAGAAAACCAAATAAAAGGTGATAGCAAAGAAACTACCCAGTGAAAAACAGAACCAAAGACACTGCAGTCTTCTTTAGCACGTTGTTCTACCTGTAAGTGAAACTCTGCGAGGTTTCATTCTGGTCTTGACTTTTCTGCCTTTTCTTTCCAAGAATAGTGCTGATGACAATTTTTTGTGACTAAGTTTCAGCAACTGAGTTTCGGTGAGTGAATTTTCACGACTCTTAGGACTGACTACTAAATTAACTGATTTCCTGCTTGAAGTAAACCCAACTTGCTCCCCTGACTTCTCCCTAAGCTCAACCTTATTTCCTCCCTTTCAGATTTTGCTGTTGCTGTATACTCTTTGTTGTATACTGTTGCTACCACAAATGTTCCACGTATTGTTCTTTGAGGAAGACAATTTGTATGACAGACTTCTACAAATATCAGTGACACTGTGCTGACACACAGCAACTGCTCCTGCTAGAAATGAAGGCATAAATATTTAACTGCTATGCTCATCGTACCTCTGCAGTGACAGCGTTCTGCACACAGCACACCACGAGGTGCTCCCTGCGAATGAACAACATCAGAAAGCGCTCAGGAAAATGCCAGAGGAGGTCAAAAGCAGTGAAAGCTGAACAAACGTCAGGATGTGTATCTTGCCTCACGGAAAACATGACGGAACATAAGGACACACTTCATTGTTTGGTCGAGCTGTGACAGAAATCCATACAAGTCACATTTACACACAAACACAGGCTGATTGGAGCAAGCTCATAGGAACAAGAGTGGCTTGAGTGCTTTTATCCAGGCAAATCCAGAATCTTGGAATGATTGAGGCTGGAAAAGCCCTCTGAGATCATCCAAACCAGCTCATGATCACACTACATCGGCCACACCAGGGCACTATGGGCCACAGCCAGGCTGTTGTTCAACACCTCCAGGGATGGGGACTCCACCACTACCCTGGCTTGTCCATTCCAGGGTCTGACCACCCTTTCCCTGAGGAAGGTCTTCCTAACATCCAACCTAACCCTCCTCCGGCGGCTTCATATCCTGCCCTCTCATCCTGTCACTGGTTGCCTGGGAGAACCCAGTGTCTAACTCCTGATTTAAACCTGTGACTTGAAGGTTCCTATATCCTACATACGAGTATCTGAAGATTGCTGCATAAACAAACTTTTCATTAAAAAAAATCCCAACACTAAATTTCCAGCCTCTTTTAGGGAGGAGAGAAAAGGAAGGCAAGATTAAATAATACCTAATTTAAGAGCTCTAAATTACACTCATGGTTTAAGCAAATGAGAAACTGAGTGTGCTGGTCCCTCACACAAATAATGATTGTGGCTTGAAGCTCTGTGAGCTGATGGTCTGTCACAGGTACCCAACGCACAACAGCAGGCTGGAAAAACAAATACCCATCAGGAAGGTTTGCTGGTCAATACACAGATGGCTTCTCGTTACCCCGTCACAAAAGCAATCACAGCACTAGTGACACAGTATTTTTCCATATGGAGGAAACAGGAAGGGAGAAACCTCACACCGCAGAACCACAATCCTTTCACCTCGGGTATATTCCACCAAGCCTGCCCCAGAGTCTGCAGGGACCAGGGGCTGAAAAAGAACACCATGATTTGAAGACAGAAAACACATAGGCTGAGATGAATCATTTAGCGAGCAAGGACAGGGAGCACTGGTCTGGACGACTAGCAGCGTTAAACACTGAAACAAGGTCAACAGTAAGAATTCACAACCGTTTATTAGAGCTCTCATACTGAGGGCCACCTCAGTACCAGTTTAACTTTCACATTTGTTCGGGACGGTGTCGAGACACAGGCACCGGTACTTCAACAGTACATTCATAAACATTCAGGGATCTGTCTCCTAGGTTGGTGTGGATGGCAAGGTGGGTTCTCTTCAAATAAACAAAGTATTTGAGAGCTCAGACAGGCCTCTCGTATCTTTACCTGCAGCAGTTCAAAACCCTACCTCACCTCTGCCTACCTGCTCCAGAGCCAGCCAGCTGGCTGGGTTATGCACTGTCCATCCTAACCATTTCTAGCAGCCTCAAGGACAAGCTTCACACCACAGCATCTGACTGTAACCTGCTGAGAGCAAGGTAGTGACAGAACCACTTTGTCACTGGATGCTCATTCCTTAAAACCACAACAGTCAAGTCCATCAGACCTTGTCAGCCTTCCCCAGCAGAGAACTAGCTAGCAAAGTTAACAGGGTACACCAGAGCAGGCAATGGATCTTCATTTTCACATCTCCCTGCTTGGGAACTGTATATACCAATTCTTCTATGAGAAAAGAGACAGTGCTGGAACCAAGCAATGTAGCACTGACACCTCCAAGGGAACCATTAAAACCACAAAACCAGAGTGCCAGTAACAGTTTCACATCCACCACTGGGGCTTCAGAGCAGACAGCAGGGCTTACTTCTCCTGAAACTTGACCAGGAGCCAAGGTGTTAGTTTTGAGGCTCTGCTGAACTCAGTGCAGAACTACATGCTACAGCAATGGAATTACCTTGAACAAACAAGTGGCAGGTTGTCTGGCACACTCTGAACACCAGGTTTGAAGACAACTGTGTGTGCCTGACTGATACCTGTTCATGCCAAATCTTGGCCAGGCCATCACACTGACTTTGATTTAAAGTGAAGGTAACAAATCTTATTAACAGATTATTAATTTAAGAACAAAATCAGTGTTTTTTCGAATTTAAACCACTCCAAGCAATGAACTCAAATTCCTATTCTGCGACTTTCATTGACTACTGATTAAGAATTGACTCGTGAGAAGGAACTGGACCAGCCGCTAGACAAATGACAGACACTATCTACCAGCTCCTCTCCTTCCCCAAAACAGGAAGGCAATAAGGAAGAGAGACACAGGGGTGGGGAAAAAAACCTAAAACTGTTTTAACATAAGTAACAACAATTAAATGAAATGTATACAAACCAAATACCAGTACAGCTCCCTGATGGCACTCACGTCCCCATCACCCCTGATGCTCTGCGCAGACACTGTGCAAGTCCCAGACTGGACTCAGTGGCAGATGGAGACTGGCTGCTGAAGGCAGATTCTGTAAATTGATTCAGGAATACAGAGACTGGGATCTAAGGGAGAATGGACAGAGTCCTCCCGGGACACCAGCCATTGAAAAACAGCAACCGAACCTTGTGGTCCCTCAGCTTTATACCCAGTATGACACAGCCTCACATAGCATCCTCCCAGCAAAACTGAGACAGTGTGCCTGGATGTGTTCCTGTGTGACTTGGTCTAGGTGATCCTTCTGTGTCAGGGGGATTGGACTAGATGATCTTTCAAATTCCCTTCCTATCCCTAATGATTCTATGACAATTGTGGGATGGAACACCCTGCTGGTCAGTGTAGGGTCCCCTGTCCTCTCTTCTCCTTCTTGCTCATGCCACCTCTTACTCAATGCACTCCCAATGGGACACACAAGGTTTAGCAGTGATCTCCATCTCCATAGGAGCAAGTCTGAGCAAGAGCCTTTCTGCATCCCAACCCCTAGTAGTGACTGCAAATACCAAGCGCTATCACTTGCAGAAGCAGACTCATCTGCACAAAGATGCTGTTAACTGCACACAGTGCCGTTAGTTAGGAGAGACTGAGCTGAAAAGTAAATTCCCTGAACAGAATTCATTCCATTCTAACTCAAACTGAGACATTTATGCTACTTACACGTGGCAAAAATAAAATGCAGGCATGTTAATTAACCCAAGGAAAACACAAGATTTGTATCTGTGCCACAGTGACATAGCAAACGCGAGTAGCTAGACTGCAACTGGTGGTAGAGCCCTATGAAAGAGATGGAATAAGGTGACAGTCACAGCTTCATTCATTTAAAGCATATGAAAAGATACAGGCAGAGGCTGGATTATTGTTCCCTTCCTACAAAACAGTATTTTCACTTTTAACATGCAATGAATTGTGAAATGGAATAAAAACTATACTGAAGTACTTCACTGGCTCCTCCGCAAAGCTGCAATTCTGTCATCCTGAAAAAGCCATCACGTTCCAGCAAAACACTGCTTTGCTGCACTGGACTTGGACTGAGCCAGCGCTCCTTTAGCAAGGGCCAAGCAGTTCCTTCTGCAGAACGAAAACGCAATCCACTCCCTTCTCAAGTAATCGGGATCACATCAGGAGCATTCCCTGCTTGTTATCCCAGTCCAGCCAGCTAAAATGCGGTGCGTATAAGGTTCAGCTCAGGCTTGGCCAACGTGTAAGAGAACATCAATGGGCTGCCTTAAAACTCCCAGTGAAACCCAGGGAAACAAGCCAGACATGGGTGCTTGCTTACTTGATCCAAGTGCTACGTCTGCAACACACAGCCATTAATTAAACTTCTCAAGTAAGTAATGTTGAGTGTTTTTGCTTAAAACGACACCAGGCAGAAAGAGAAGCCCATTCCTACGGAGGAGGACAGGAAGGAGGGAGAAAATACAGGAAGGAGGGGTGAGGGGGGCCACCAGTGCCGCCCGCCAGGAAGCCGCCTGGAGCTGGTCCTGAGGCTCGGCGGCAACTTTCCATGAAGAAACGATATTAAAAATAAGACTATAATAATAATATAAAAACCTCACCAAACAACCGACCCCAAGCACCGTTTCAAGCCGCAGCAGAACGCAGTGTTTCCAGGAAGGGGAGAAGGCGGCAGAGCCTCTGCCTGCCCCGGGGCCGGGACCCCGCTCGGCCCGGACACGGACTGCTGACCTATTTTCGCCACCTCGCAGCGCTGAACAAACAGCAGCGGCCAGTCCCTCCCCAGGCAGGAACTTTCCCCGCCGCCGCCGCGGCAGGGCACGGACACCCCGGAGCCGCGCCGAGCCGGGCCAGGGCTCCCCGCAGTTTCCCGCCGGGCTGCGGCAGCAGGGCTCAGGCCCGCAGCGGGTACAGGCCGGACCCGGCGGCACCAGCGGCAGCGCGAACCAGCCCCCTCGCCCAGCGCCGCGAACCCTGGTCCCCCCCCGCCACCCGCCGCTTCCCGTACCGACCTGGGACACAAAGGCGCGGCCGCCGCCGCCTCCTCGCCCAGCCCAGGCCGCGGCAGCCTGGCGATGGCGCAGCGCGGGCATCCGCCGCCAGCGCCCGCTGCTGCCGTTGCCGCAGCCGCCCGAGCCGCCGGCACCCGCTGNGGCCGCCGGCCCCCGCTGTGCGCTGGGCGGGGAGGGCGTGGGGGGGGTGTGGTCGGAGGGAGGCGGTGTTGCGGGTAGGGTAGGTCTTCCTGCTCCCGGAGCCCGGCCGGTGCCGCAGCTTTGCAGCTCGCCGATGGGTGCGGAGCGGAGCCCGCGGCCTCCCCTCGACCCGGCTCTACGGAGGAGGCAGCCGGAGCCCCGGGTTCGTGCTCCCCCTGCCGCGGGATCGCGCTCAGTCTTCTCCTGCGGTCCCGCGGGGCCGGCCCGGGCCGGAGCGGCTCTGGGCGGAAGGCAGTGGCGGCGAGGAAAGGCCGGAGGCGGGCAAGCGGGAGAGAGGGAGGGAGAGAAGGCCGTAACCCTACCCCGGCTGCCTTCGGCCCGCGACCCCCGTTCCCGCAGGGTCCACTCTGGGCGCGCAGCGGGAGCGAAGCGCTGTGGCCGGGCTTCACCCGATCAGCGGCATCCCGCGAGGGAAGCGAACAGACTGCTTTCTCTCAGAAAGCTGTATAGGGGAACAAGGAGAAGAACTGAGTCTCGGGAAAATTGCCGAATTAAAAGCAAAGTGGCACAGAATAGGATGGTACGAAGTGGCAGATTTTGAGTCAACACGGTTTTGTGAGGATGGTTGCAGGTAAAGGTTGCAGGGGGTTGAGTGTGAGCAGAGGAACAGCTGTCACAGAAGTGGCTGTTAGTGCTGCTTTGCTGTCATGGTACAGAAAAATACTGAATGACTGAGGCTGGAGAGGTCCTCTGAGCTCATCCAGCCCAGCCCAGGAACGAACATTACCACATCAGCCACGCCAGGGCATGAAGGGCCACAGCCTCCAGGGATGAGGACTCCACCACTGCCCTGGCCAGTCAATTCTAGGGTCTGATCACCCTTTCCATGAGGAAGGGCTTCCTGACAAAAAACATAACCCTCCCCCGGCAGCTTCAGGCCCTGACCTCTCATCGTGGCACTAGCTGCCTAAGAGAAGATCCTGACCCCCACCTGACTACAACTCACCTTCAGGGTTGTTGTAGAGAGGGAGAAGGTCCCCCTAAGTCTCTTCTCCAGGCTAAATGAGCGTTCAGCTCATGGCTCAGTGCAAATAACCATCTAGACAAGTGCGGAGTTTGGCTGTGTGCCCCAAGGGAACATCCAGATACAGGATACACAGCACCAGGCATGTGGATTCTCAGATAAGACATTGGTGTGAAACATCCTCCTCAATGGCTTTCATCCTCAGAAAAGAGAGAAGCTAATTACATCCTGAGAATAGTCTGATAAATGCATGCTGCAGACACGAATGTACTGCGAGGGATTGCAGAGTTTCATTACGCATTAAAATCATAATTAAACCCGTGTGCTACTAGAATTTCCTAGTACCATCGAAACATTATTCTTTTCCTTTAAAGAAGCTGGTCAGTACAATCTAAA
Organism: Rhinopomastus cyanomelas; assembly: GCA_013400115.1. Classification (NCBI taxonomy): domain Eukaryota; kingdom Metazoa; phylum Chordata; class Aves; order Bucerotiformes; family Rhinopomastidae; genus Rhinopomastus; species Rhinopomastus cyanomelas. The sequence continues at coordinate 3,115,106 of VXBP01001617.1, forward strand.
ATTTGCTTTTCAATATAATTATGTAATAAATTGATACCATACATGTATTTATAGGAGTCACAGAACACTGGTTAAAATATGCTTTTTAACCACCATGATGGTTTCTGCGTGACAAATAATGGGAGGACCTGAAGGTGCTGATGAATGAAAAGCTGGACAGGAGCCACCAGCGTGCAAGTGCAGCCCAGAAGGCCAATCACATCCTGGGCTGCATCAGAAGAAGCCTGGCCAGCAGATCGAGAGGAGGGATTCTGCCCCTCTGCTGTACCCTGCTGAGACCTCACCTAGAGTCCTGCACCCAGCTCTGGAGCCCTCAGAACAGGACCTAATGGAGCGGGTCCAGAGGAGGCCACCAAAATGATCAGGAGGCTGGAGCCCCTCTGCTGTGAGGACAGGCTGGGGGAGCGGGGGTTGTTCAGCCTGGAGAACAGAAGGCTCCATCCAGAGGGACCTAATGGCAACCTTCAAGTCCCTTTAACAGGGGCTACAGGAAAGCTGGGAAGGGATTTTCTACAAGGGCAGGGAGTGAGAGGGTTAG
>VXBP01001617.1:3116128-3138067 GCA_013400115.1 Rhinopomastus cyanomelas
CCGTTCCCGCAGGGTCCACTCTGGGCGCGCAGCGGGAGCGAAGCGCTGTGGCCGGGCTTCACCCGATCAGCGGCATCCCGCGAGGGAAGCGAACAGACTGCTTTCTCTCAGAAAGCTGTATAGGGGAACAAGGAGAAGAACTGAGTCTCGGGAAAATTGCCGAATTAAAAGCAAAGTGGCACAGAATAGGATGGTACGAAGTGGCAGATTTTGAGTCAACACGGTTTTGTGAGGATGGTTGCAGGTGAGGGTTGCAGGGGGGTGAGTGTGAGCAGAGGAACAGCTGTCACAGAAGTGGCTGTTAGTGCTGCTTTGCTGTCACAGTACAGAAAAATACTGAATGACTGAGGCTGGAGAGGTCCTCTGAGCTCATCCAGCCCAGCCCAGGAACAAACATTACCACATCAGCCACGCCAGGGCATGAAGGGCCACAGCCTCCAGGGATGAGGACTCCACCACTGCCCTGGCCAGTCAATTCTAGGGTCTGATCACCCTTTCCATGAGGAAGGGCTTCCTGACAAAAAACATAACCCTCCCCCGGCAGCTTCAGGCCCTGCCCTCTCATCGTGGCACTAGCTGCCTAAGAGAAGATCCTGACCCCCCACCTGACTACAACTCACCTTCAGGGTTGTTGTAGAGAGGGAGAAGGTCCCCCAGAGTCTCTTCTCCAGGCTAAATGAGCGTTCAGCTCATGGCTCAGTGCAAATAACCATCTAGACAAGTGCGGAGTTTGGCTGTGTGCCCCAAGGGAACATCCAGATACAGGATACACAGCACCAGGCATGTGGATTCTCAGATAAGACATTGGTGTGAAACATCCTCCTCAATGGCTTTCATCCTCAGAAAAGAGAGAAGCTAATTACATCCTGAGAATAGTCTGATAAATGCATGCTGCAGACACGAATGTACTGCGAGGGATTGCAGAGTTTCATTACGCATTAAAATCATAATTAAACCCGTGTGCTACTAGAATTTCCTAGTACCATCGAAACATTATTCTTTTCCTTTAAAGAAGCTGGTCAGTACAATCTAAAATTTGCTTTTCAATATAATTATGTAATAAATTGATACCATACATGTATTTATAGGAGTCACAGAACACTGGTTAAAATATGCTTTTTAACCACCATGATGGTTTCTGCGTGACAAATAATGGGAGGACCTGAAGGTGCTGATGAATGAAAAGCTGGACAGGAGCCACCAGCGTGCAAGTGCAGCCCAGAAGGCCAATCACATCCTGGGCTGCATCAGAAGAAGCCTGGCCAGCAGATCGAGAGGAGGGATTCTGCCCCTCTGCTGTACCCTGCTGAGACCTCACCTAGAGTCCTGCACCCAGCTCTGGAGCCCTCAGAACAGGACCTAATGGAGCGGGTCCAGAGGAGGCCACCAAAATGATCAGGAGGCTGGAGCCCCTCTGCTGTGAGGACAGGCTGGGGGAGCTGGTGTTGTTCAGCCTGGAGAACAGAAGGCTCCATCCAGAGGGACCTAATGGCAACCTTCAAGTCCCTTTAACAGGGGCTACAGGAAAGCTGGGAAGGGATTTTCTACAAGGGCAGGGAGTGAGAGGGTTAGAGACAATGGTTTTAAACTGAAAGACCAGAGATTTAAGTTGGAGATTAGGAAGAAGTTGTTTAGTGTGAGGGTAGAGAGACACTGGAACAGATTGCCCAGGGAGGTTGTTGCTGCTCGATCCCTGGAAGCATTCAAGGCCAGGTTGGATGGGGCTCTGGGCAACCTGATCTAGTGAAGGTGTCACTGCCCATGGCAGGTTAGTTGGAGCTAGATGTCCTTTAAGGTCTCTTCCAACACTAACCTTTTTCTGATTCTATGATAGTATGATTTTGGGATTTCAAAGCAAAATGGGTGAAGAATCCCCATTATACAAACAATAAACTAGTGATACCAAACCGTGGCTGCATCATTCAAAAGTCCAGGCTCCACTCATCATGAGCAGAGGCTGTCTGAAAGCTGCTTAAAATAGGGAACTGGGTGCTGTAGCTACCTCCAGCTTGCATGCTCTGAGTTTGAAACAGAAATAAGGAACTTGCTTTTTTATCTGAACAGCATGCTAGCAGTGATAGAGGGAACCTTCCAGACCACTGGAACAGTCTATGTTCTTGGCAGAGGCAACAGGAATTGAGGTTTAGATGTGCTGACTTAGAATAGAATCATAGAGCTGTTTAGGTTGGGAAAGACTTCTAAGTAAGAGACCTTCAGGAGGCGAGACACGATTACATGAACATACATAGGTTATGTGTTGGAAATGTGTGAATAAGGTTTAGAATCGGATGGATAAATGCAAGGAGAAGCTGAAGCTGTAGTGGGAGAGGAAATGATCTGGAAATGGAAGTACATTCAAAAGGGAAAGGGGAAGGAGAGAAGTCACGAGAAGCCAGAAGTGTGAGGCTTGCAAAAATGCCAGATTTTAGATCCAGCAGGGTCGTTACCCTTCAAAACCAGGAGAAACAAGGCAATGGAAGGAATGTAATCCATGCAATGTTGGAACAAAATACCCATAGTTAGCTAGAAATGCTAGAGTACACAGATTCTAAAGAGAAAACTACCTTTGGCTTTGCTCTTCTGCACAACTGCAGGAAGAAAGGACTGCAAGAATCACAAGCCCAGCGTGTGTTCTATTAGTGTTCAGTCAGTGAGGGAAGAAGATGTTTCCCTTTAATGGCCTTGGACAGATTCAATTCTACCTGGGCTTTGGCTTCCCTGAACTAGTCCCGAGCTGCACAGACAATCCCTCTATATTCTTGGGCTCCTCATCTCACCTGACCTTTATCTCACTGCACTCTACCAAGTAGGTCCCTGAAGGGGCTGAAGTTCGCTCTCCTGTAGTCCAGGGTAGCAAACTTGCTGGGTGATCTCCTCACTGCCCTAAGGACCATGAACTCCACCATCTCATGGTCACTGCAGCCAAGGCTTGAGTTTCACATTCCTCACCAGCCCTTTCTTATTGCTGAGGAAAATGTCCTGTATAGCTCCTCTCCTCACTGGCTCCTCTACCACTTGGAGGAGGAAGTTATCATCACTGCACTCTGGGGATCTCCTGGATTTTTTACTCCCTGCTGCATTGTCCCTCCAACAGATGTCAGGGTGGATGAAGATCCCCATGAGGACCACAGATTGTGAACATGAAGCCACTCCTATCTTCTATAGGGGGCCTCATCCCCTTGGTCTTCCAGGTCAGATGGTCTGTAGCAGACTCCCACCCTAATGTTTCCTGCCCTCCCTTTTACCCTGACCCATAAGCTCCCAGTCCTTTCCTCATCCACTCCCAGGTGGAGATCCATACACTGGTCATTGACACAGGGAGCAACACCCTCTCCTCTTCTCCCCTGCCTGTCCTTCATGAGGATCTGACACTCCTTCACTCCAATACTCCAGACCCAGGAGCCATCCCAACACATCTCCGTGATGCCATGAGGCCATGGCCCTGCAGGCATGGGCACATCTCTAACCCTGTTTGTTTACTGCCCATGCTGGGTGCATTGGCACAGAGGCGTCTGATTTGGGTGCTTGAGAAAGTAAAAGTATGTGGAAGTCCCTTGCGATGTTTCTCCTGCACTTCCTGACAGTTCCAATGACTGCAGAAGCCCTTTGCTCTTCTCCACAAGTCTCACCTACAGAGGTCCCAAGTCTCCCCTGTTTATTCCCCGTGTTGCTGACACCAGTGCTGATGCAGCTGAGCTGGGCCTCCAGCCTTGCCCCCAGCAATGGCAAAGGACACCCAAACCCATGTCCAGTGAGCCCAGCTCTATCTTCTTCCCCCTCTGAGCCTAGTTTAAGACCCTCTCCTTGAGCCACTCCAGGTCATGAGCGAGAATCCTTTTCTCCCTTTGAGAGAGCTGAATTCCACGAGACATGAACAAGCCTGGTGCCCTGTAACTCTCCTCTTATCAAAGAACCTGAAATTCCTCCAATGGGACCAGTCTCTAAGCCATGTGATAGTCAGGTCTGTTCTGTCCCTCTCAGGACTTTTCCTTTCCACAGAAGGGCCTGTGGAAAACACTACCTGTGCTCCCAATCCTTCTACCCTAGAGCCCTGAAATTCTTTCTGATTGTTTTTGGGGTTTTTTGTCAACCTCATCACTGCCAACCCACATGAGCAGTAGTGGGTAATAACTAGGGAGCTTCCTAGTAACATCCTTTCACCAGGCCCTAGGGAGGCAGCAGACTTCCCTGTGGGATGGGTCTTGCCAGCATATCATCGGCCCCTCTGTTCCACTCAGAAGGGATCCTCCTACTACATTTTCCTAACAGTATTTCCCCATATTTTCCTAACAGTAGCAGTCCTGATGTGTGGAGCTGACTGACTCTTCCTTGGCAACCCCCAAGGGAGAAGGAGTGAACCTTCTGCATCCTCAGCCTCACCTATTTGCACAGCTTTTTCTTTGCTCAAAAAGATACTGTGAAGAGGAAAACATGCCCAGTATCCAAACAAGAGAACAAACAGCCCCAGCCCTCTTGCTGTCAGTTGACCAGAATCACACTGCACTGTGGTGCTCCAGGACTCAGAGCATCATCATGGTGCCACTTGTCCTGCTGGCACATGTGAGAACAAGGCTTCTGCAATCACGGCAGCAGATGGTTCTTTAGGTTGCCTGAAACCAGGCCTGGCATGGATATTTGTGACTCTGCTAAGAGAGAGCAAGATATTGGCATGCATGTAGTGACACATCTCTGGATAATGAATGCATCCTGTGTCCTGATCATCTGTTCACACAGAACAGCAGCCCTTATTTCTGAAGAATGATTTTTCTATCAGGGTGCTTGCTCGTTCCATAGCTGCTGACATATGCACCGAGTCTGTAATCCATCCACTTCAACCCAATTAAAGACAAGCATTTGGGGAGGGTTTCGGGCTTCTGACTATGCTTGTGGACAGCACAGCATAAGTTGCCTTGAAAACCAGTTTCTGGGCCAGTGATCGAACTGCCACCACTTAATTCATGGCCATTTCATTTCTGTTTTGCCAGGCTCTGCAGTGTGAAAGCATTGACAGTCAGTCAAGGGAAGTGAGTCTCGTTCTCTACTCTGTGCTTGTGAGACCCTGCCTGGAGTCTGTGTCCAGTTCTGGAGTCTCCAACATCAGAAGGACAGAGAGCTCCTGGAAGGTGTCCAGAGGAAAGCAATTAAAATGATCAAAGGTCTGGAGCACCTCCTCTGTGAGGACAGGCTGAGCAAGTTTGTTTTCTTCACCCTGCAGAAGATGAGGCTCCCAGCTGACCTTCTAGCAGCATTCCAATCTCTGAAGGGGGCTACAAGAAATCTGGGTGCATAGCGAGAGGAAAGGGTTCCAGACTTGAAGAAGGGAGATTGAAGTTGTACATGAAAGTTGGCAGCAATAACAGAGACTGGTTTGGTCTGGAGAAAATGAATTAAGCACGTTTCATTCACCCTGCATCCAGTACAGAGTGGTGATATAAATCACTGCACTCACAGTAATGATGACTCCTCACAGACTGGAAGGATGTGCAAAGAGGAATCTAATGAGGTTTAATGAGTACAAGTGCAGAGTCCTTCACCTGGGAAGGAGCAGTGGAATGCATCAGTACAGGCTGGGGGACAAACTACTGGAGAGCACTTCCATGGAGGGGGATATTGGAGTTCCTGTGGAAAACAAGTTCTCCATGGAAAGGCACAGCCAAGAAGGACAATGGAATCCTGGAATGGATCAAGAAGAATGTATCCTGCAGATCAAAAGAGGTTCTTCTCCCCCTCTACTCTGCCCTAGTGAGGCCACATCTGGGGTATTGTGTCCAGTTCTGGTCTCCCCATTTCCAGGGGGACAGACATCTGATTGAAGGAGTCCAAAGTAGGAGCATGAGGATGATTAGTGCACAGGAGCACCTCCCTTATGAGGAGAGATTGAGGGACCTGAGACTCTTCAGCCTGGAGAGGAGAAGACTATGAGGGGATTTAATCACTGTCTATAAATCCATAAATCTCTTCCCCAGACTCGTTGCTCCTCTGGATCTGCTCCAGCCCCATAATCTCTTTCTTGAAGTGAGGGGCCCAGAACTGCCCCCAGTACTTGAGGGGAGACCTCCGCAGTGCCCAGTCCAAGGGGAGAATGATGTCCCTAGTCCTGCTGGCCACACTATTGCTGATCCAAGCCAGGATGCCACTGGCCTTCCAAGACACCTGGGCACCCTGCTGGAAGTTTCAAGGTTTCATGCTTAGTGGCAAAAGGCAAATTACACAACCCAGAAGCTCCTGAAAATACTGCAATGAAAATTTGAGCAGCTCATGAATAACTGGATCTCTTGCAAGCCATAGTAGCTCCATCATTCTACTTGTGGGGTGGCAGCACTGCCAGAGACAACCAAAGCATGAAGAGGTGTATGCAGCAGCTCATGTCGCGCTGTGCCTGTCCTGCTCGGCGGGGTCTGTTGGCTGCACACGTTGGGTTAAAGGCTCATTGTCACAAGGGAAGTGAAGCACAGAGTACCAGGGACACCACGACATTGCTGCGTTGGCTAGGCAATATCCAGGTTCTTCAAAGAGTTCTGAAACAGGAGGAAAACCAGAGTGTTACAGTCAGCCCTGTGGTCTGCTCTAACACACAGCCTCCTGTACTTTGCCAGGTCAAAGCATGGGCCTCATCTCCTGACCTCCAGGGGCCTAGGAGAAGATGGATGGCGGCAGTGCAGAACAGCTGGGTGACACAGCACCTATGGGACCACATCCAAGTAGTGGACACAAGTAACTGGCACTTGAGCTCAGACAAACGCAGCCCTTCAGGGGCCTGGCCATCCATAGATGTTCTAAGTAACAACTGGAAACATGACTCTGTCCATTTTCTTATCTTGTCTGGGCTCTGACTGCAGTTAAATTATTGATGGTGTTCGAACAGAACTTTGAGAGCATAGCACCAGCCTCTCACTGACGGAGATGAATGTGAGATCAGTACTTTGGAACGGGAGATTCAGCACATCCTCTATCTATCTGACAATTTGGACACCCATTGTAGAATCACAGAATCATAGAATCATTAGGGATTGGAAGGGACCTCGAATGATCATCTAGTCCAATCCCCCTGGCACAGCAGGATCACCCAGACCCAGTCATACAGTCAGCATTATATTCAGCATAATGACAGGAGACTGAGGGGTGACCTCATTAATGTCTATAAATATTTGAGGGGTGGGTGTCAGGAGGATGGAGCTGGGCTATTCTCGGTGTCATCTAATGATAGGACGAGGGGAAATGGTTGTAAGCTGGAACACAGAAGGTTCCATACAAATATGAGAAGGAACTTGTTCACAGTGAGGGTGACAGAGCACTGGAACAGGCTGCCCAGGGGGGTTGTGGAGTCTCCTTCACTGCAGATGTTCAAGACCCACCTGGATGTGTTCCTGTGTGACTTGGTCTGGGTGATCCTGGTGTTGCAGGGGGGTTGGACTAGATGATCTTTCAAGGTCCCCTCCAATCCCTAATGATTCTGTGATTCAAATGGCAATATTTTGCTGTGATCAGTGTAAGCGTGACAGGAGGACAACTCATGAGGGGTGTGAGACAGTGAGGAGCTCTGTGCTGGTGCCCAGGCAGGAGGGATTCTCACAGACGGCATGCAACACAAGGAAATCTGAAGATACTTCATCTTGTGGGAAGTGAGGTGAGACTGAAAGTGTCAGAAGACACTCACCTTACTTAGAGTAAATTGAGTGTCTCAATTACTTGCTGTGTGTGATCTGCTACCCAGAATACTTTAAGTCATATATTTAAGGACACAAGTGCTCTGTTTTCATAGAATCATCATGGCTGTAAAGGACCTCCAGGATCATCAAATCCAAGCCCTCATCCCAACAGCTCCAGGATCATGAAGTTCAGCTCTCTAACCCCTAGACCACGGCCTCAAGGGCTGTAGCTACTTGGTTTTTAAACACCTCCAGGGACGGTGACTCCACCACCTCCCTGGGCAGCCTGTTCCAGTGCCCAATCACTCTCTCAGGAAAGAACTTCTTGCTGATATTCATTCTAAACCTCCCCTGACCCAACTTGAGGCCACTTCCCCTCATCTGATCATTAGTAATTTGTGAGATGAGACCAGCACCAGCCTCACTACAACCTCCTTTTAGGCAGCAGTAGAGAGCAGTAAGGTCTCCTCTCAGCCTGCTCTTCTCTAGACTAAATAACCCCAGTTCCCTCAGCCGCTCTTCGTAAGGCTCGTCCTGCGTCCTGTCTATTCATGCAGGAGGAACTTACAGTGTCAGGAAAGATGCAATATTGCAATCACTTACTTTTCTCCTAATTGCCCAGGAAATAGAATCTATTTGCTAATATTAACTAATACATAAACAAATTATTTAGAATAGAGGTTTTTTGTAACCTGATAGGAAATTATCTTGGGAAATTGCTTACGCAGACCCAATGATAACTACCAACTGACTGCTCCGTAGTACCACATCGAAATGTGTTTTCATCATGAAGACACCATCCCAGAGAAAATGAACAGTTGCAACCAAAGGCAGCAATGAAGTTCTGTCTACTGTCAGCAGTCTTCAGCCCAGTTTCTCCTGGATGCAGCTGCTGAACAAGTCTGGACAGGTGAAAGCAGCAAAAACGAGCTTGCATTCAGTATGGCTAGGCAGCCAGGACAGAGGAACTCCGAGCATGTTAGGACCTGCTCTTCATGTGGAGAGCCAGTTCAGACACAGCTCTTGCCCAATGTTGTCAGGATTCCTATTGTCATCCTATTTTAGATGGGAAAACAGCACTGAAAGCTGTGATGTAGCCAGGGGGTGACCTGGCCATGCAGAGCTGTAAAGACTCTGTAAAAGCTTTAGTTGTGGGGACATATCCTTTCCAAACCTCTCTGTGTAAGAAGTTGCTGTGCTCAGGAGCAGTAGCTCATGTGAGGACTTCACAACCCATTTAATTTGCACGTACCAGCTTCACTAATAAACTATGAGCCCTACAACTTCTTATTAGTCCAAACAATGTGGCTGCTTGAACTGTTAGCTGAAACAATTCACAGTCATTTCAGAACTGGAACTTCTGAACCAAACCTGAGCAGCTCTCTTGGCAGAGAGGGCAGGTGGAGTAGAAAGCAGAGCACAGAAATCTCACAGAATCATGGAATCATGAGAGCTGGAAAGGACCTCCAGGACCATGAAGTCCAGCCCTCATCTCAACACCACCCTAGCCCCTAAACCATGGCTTCAAGTTCTAGCTCTCCTGTTCTAGGGCAGTGGAATCAAACAGCCAGAGCCAGATCAGCCACAGGCACAGGCAGTGAGTGTTTGAGAAGCCCAGCTGCTCTGGCTAGGGTTTAATGTAAATGCCATTTTACACAGTAAAGGATTAATTCTGTACGTTTCCTATTTGTATTCTGTGCCTTAGCTGAATCACATCTCACTTCAGAAAGCAAGCAGAGGAAAGCTCTGTGCCACAAGGGTTAATTTCCAGGTGAGTGATGCGATTATTAACGCCCTCAGATGATACACAATTCCGAGCACACCCCGACATCCTGCCTAAAAGCATCAAAAGTGTAAGTAATTCAATGCCAGCCCCTAACAGAGCTCTTAACATCCAATCCTGAACAGGTGAAGTCAGCTCATCCTGGTTTCATGAATAACAATATGAATTACATTTGATTGCTGCTGTTTCTGCAGAAACTGGTTATCTATTGCAAAGATTATCCTGTTTTCTTATAAAGCTGCTCATAAAATCATCGTGGCTGGAAAGGACCTCCAGGATCAGCTAGTCCTGGATGATCCTGTGGTCCCTTCTAACCCAGACTGACTGTGTGACTTGGTCTGGGTGATCCTGCTGTGGCAGGGGGATTGGACTAGATGATCTTTTGAGGTCCCTTCCAATCCCTAGTGATTCTATGATTCTAGTCCAGCCCTCATCTTAACAGCTTCCTAGACCATGGTACCTCAAGTGCTCTAGCAGTCCAATCCCACTGCCACAGCAGGATCCCCTAGATCAAGTAGCACAGGAACATGTCCAGGTGGGTTTGAAATGTCTCCAGAGAAGGAGACTCCATAACCCCTCTGGGCAGCCCATTCCAGTGCTTTGGCACCCTCACTGTAAAGAAGTTCCTTCTCATATTGATGTGGAACCTCCTGTGTTCCAGCTTTATTTATAAAGGGGGCAAAATGCCAATAAAAAGATAACCATAAAACAGTGCTGGAGGGTGAGGTTTAGGCTGTTAACAGCACACAGCTATTTTATCCTTTCCAGAGTATTAAATTTTCATTATTTTCCTCTCCTTGGCTTTAATCCACACACATGGAACCAGTGCAATTTTCATCAGCATGTGACAAGTAACAACCAACCCATCTAATTTTACCCTTCTCTTCCTGCAGACATGCTTTTCGTCCTCGCAGCATTAGAATTGCTAATACGCCTGTAGCTGAAGCCTGAACCACACACTGTAGATCCACACAGATAGATGAGGAAGTGTAATTGGTTTTGAAAGCTGAGCTGAAAGAGTTTGAGTTGAGGGGCAAGAAATTATTCTATGATTCTGTGAAAGACTGGACCTACTAATATTCCTTGACGAAACAGCTTACATTAATGCCTCCAGCCCTGTGATGGGAACCTGAATGCGGCATCTTTAGGCTGACTGGCAGTGACTCATTTAAAGAAGACTTCCTCTTGTGTCCATATGTCTCTTAGCTCACTCGTTGAGTTGACTTGCAGCTACGAGCTCGCTTGTGAAAGGGTCTGGGGTTTGTAACATGTTCAACCCACACGTCATAGGCACCTTTTAAAGAAATTGGACATCCCACATCAGTAAATCGATGTCAGCCTTGGGAACGGGCTGGTTAGGCAAACTAGCTTCCTTCACTTCTCTGGCACTGTTGAAATTCAGGGCCAGTGTGACACAGCAGAACCATAAGTATGAAGCTATGGGTTGGGGGCACTCAGATGGGAGAGAAGATTTTTCCGCAGTTCTCTCATCTCAAAGGTACCGGAGGCACCAAGTCACTGCACGTTACTTAAGAGCAATTAATCCTCCCAGTAGCTATCCTTGCCTAAACACTACCTGAGTGACACATCCTCCTCCTGCACAGTATGCGAGATGTGAGGAGATAATGGGTGGCAGAGTCTACACCTCATGGGGTAAATAACCCTCATGCCATAAACACTGACAATAACAGAGCTGAAAGATAATTACGTGTTATCTGATGATTTCTGTGATTTAATGGCTAAGGATTCCTCCAACACTTGTGAGTCAAACCTTTGCAATTTCCATCTTTTTTTCCTGTAACTTCCATCAGGGCTGCTTTCGTTCTACATGATAGTTAAAGCAGTAAACAGAAGATAAGTTATGCCTGAGTTACAAAGGCTCTAACGAAGTGCAAAATTGTGCAGGATCCTACCAATCTGTGATTCAAGAGCTTTTCAGACCACCTCTTGTGTCTGTACTAAAATGTATTAGAATCAAGGGACCACAGAATGGCCAGGGCTGGAAGGGACCTTCAGGATCACCCAGTTCCAACCCTCCTGTACAGGCAGAGACACCTTCACTAGAGCAGGTTACTCAGGGCCCCAGCTAACTTGGCCTTCAACACTGCCAGAGATAGGGCAGCCACAATTTCCTTGGGCAACCTGTTCCAGCATCTCAGCACCCTCACAGCAGAGAATTTATTCCTCATGTCCAACCTCAATCTCCCCTCTTCAAGTCTGGAACCCTTTCCCCTTGTCTTCTCACTACTACTCCTGTCAAAAGCCCTCTCCCAGCTTTCTTGTAGCCCCCTTCAGAGATTGGAAAGCTGCTAGAAGGTCAGCTGGGAGCCTCCTCTTCTCCAGGCTGAACAACCCCAACTCGCTCAGCCTGTCCTCATAAGGGAGGTGCTCCAGCCCTCTGATCCATTGAGTTGCTCTCCTCTGGATGCCGATTGTCTCATCAGATTTGGGCAGCTGAGTTCAGACTGAAAAAACCTAGAACCATAGATTCTTTAATGTGGGAAGAAACCTCCAGGATCAACCAGCCCAACTGTCAACCCAACTCCACCCTGCCTCCTAAATCATGTTCTCAAGTGCCAGATCTACATATATTAGAAAGAAACTAAAGGGATGAGTAATAAAGACAAAACAAGCAGTTTAAATTTCTAATAAAAACAAAATAGCCCAAATGACTACTGTACAAGAGTTTGATGTATTGGGTGACTTGATTTACTCATGTTAGAACTACACAGGTGGACAGCATGTGTCACGGGGTCACCCCGGGCCCCTTTGATGCCGTATGAGACATGGCACAGTCAAGTAACCCTCTCCAGAACACTAGAAAAGACCCCAGAGCCAGCAGAAGGCCCACTTGGTATGGAGCAGTGGCTCTCTCGCTCTCTGCTCTCCTGCCACACAGACCCAGTGAAAGAGAAACCATTCTCCTCTTTCTCTCGCTCCCTCTCTACCTCTCTCTCGGCTTTGGGCTGTGGGGAGGGCTGGATCAGTGTTTGTTCCAGCAGCAGATGTTGTGTGTTGGGAGCAGGAAAAGGAGGAGGGGAGCAGAAGCTGCTTTTGCTGGCGTTTTGCAGGGGTTTTTTAATTTGTCTTTTCACTGTTTCTTGCCTTTCATTAACCAAACCTGTTAATTTTCTTTACTATAATATTGCTCTCAGTTTTCTGCCATGTTTTAGTGACCCTGGGAAATCCAAACCAGCACAAAATGATTGAAACCAGGGCAACGTGGCACTACATCCATACACCTGGATACATGGAAGGAAAGCAGGAAAGAACCTTACAGACTTGGCTGTAAGAAATACATAAAAAAAAATCTAGGAAGAAGAAAACTTTTAGGTGGATACCCAAAATCATTCAGTCCAACCATCAACCCAACCCCACCCTGCCCACTAAACTTTTCTGCAGGGCCAGGCCTACTCATTTTTTAACTCCTCCAGTAATGGTGACTCTCCCTGCCCCTGGCAGCCTGATCCAACTCCTGACCCACAGGGAAGAGATTTTTCCTGACGTCCAACCTAACCCACTGCCAGCCCCACTTGAGGCTGTTTCCTCTTGTCCTATTGCTGGTGACTTGGGAGACAAAACCAACCTCCACCTCACTCTACCCTCTTCTCAGGTATTAGGTATCACAAGCCTAACAAAATTTACCAAAGATAAATGCACATTCTGGTACCTTGGTTGGGAAAACATCATAGAGCCCTGCTGCCTGGGCACTGACTGAGTAAAGAGCAAACTGGCAGAAGGGGTCCTCATGGACAAGTTGACCCATGTGGTGAAGTCCAACCATGTCATGCTGCATAGGCCAGAGTGCAGAGGGCAGGCTGTGGGATGGAATCCTCCCACTTGGAGCTTCTCAGGCTGCACCTGTGGTATCATGTGCTCTTGTATTTTCCAGCTTTTTCTTGCTTCAGATTGGCATGCAGTTCTCTCTAATCTGTGTTAGAAGCTACCATTAAGCCTTGGACATTGTGATTCGCATGACCTACTTACTGAAAGCCTTCAGCTGGAAGAAAAAAATGCATTAAAAAAGCAGACTGTGTGCTTCACCAGAGGCAGTCTGTAAAATCTGAGAAGAGGTGTTCTTCTGGTTGGGGGAAGAATGGCCAACCTCTGCCTTTCGAGCTCTGCCAGGCTCTTTCTCTCAAGAAGGCAGGCTTTCTAACACAGTCATGTTCCAAACAGAAAGCTGTGTATTAAAAACACCCCACTGCCAAGAAATTTGACTGAGAAATACACGTGTCTTTGCAGAACCAAAAGCAGCCCTGCGATGCAGCCAAAGTGCCAGAGCACTCAGGGCAGCTCCCTGGGGATGATGCCAGGGAAAGTGAGTGGCTGCTGTGGGTCTGGTCAGGGCAGTGTCAATCCCACTGCCCCAGCCAGGAGAAGGAGAGCCAGGTGCTTTTATCTCAAAACAAGGCTTGTTTGCATAATTTCTCTTTCAAGGATGAAAAATTTGTTTATTTTAGTGTTTCAGACAGTTCTTTTTCCAGATTACAGGTGCAAATGCTGTAAAACCATAGAATATTTCAGGTTGGAAAAGACCCTTGGGATCATCAAGTCCAACCACCAACCCTACTCCTAGGGGTTAAGGTCACCCCTAAACCAAATCCCTCAAGACCACATCTAAATGACCTTTAAACACCTCCAGGGATGGGGACTCAATCCCCTCCCTGGGCAGCCTGTGCCAGTGTCTGACTTGCTCTTGCTGTGAAAAAGTTGTTCCTCAAGTCCAGCCTAACCCTGCCCTGGTGCAGCTTGAGGCCCTTTCCTCTTGTTCTATCACTGAGGACCTGTGAGAAGAGACCAGCAGCCACCCCTCTACAGTGTCCCTTCAGGTAGTTGTAGAGAGTGATGTGGTCTCCCCTCAGAGTCCTCTTCTTCAAACTAACCAGCTCCAGCTCCTTCCATCGCTTCTCATAACATTTATGCTTCATGCCCTTCACCAGCTTCATTGCCCTCCTCTGCATCTGCCCCAGCACTTTGATATCTCTCTGCCCCCAGTACTTGAGGCAAGGCCTCACCAGTGCCCAGTACAGGGGGGCAACCACCTGCCTGTTTTTGCTGGCCACACTGTGTCTGATACAGGCCAGGATGCCATTGGCTCTCCTGGCCATCTGGGTACCCTGTTGGCTCCTGTTCAGCTGCCTGTCAATTAGAAACCCCATGTCCCTCTCTGCCAGACAGCCCTCCAGCCACACTCCCCCCAGCCTGTAGCACTGCAGGGGATCATTGTGGCCCAAGTGCAGGAGCCAGAACATGCCCTTGTTGAAGCTCACACCATTAACATTGGCCCATTGATCTCGTCTGCCCAAGTCTCTCTGCAGAACCTCCCTACCCTCGTGCACAAGCCAGGTAGTAACTTTGCTCCCCTTTCTGTCTGAATGCTCTACGATCCTACATGGGTTTCTAAGAAAAGCAGCTATTTATTTTTGAATATTTAAATTACTTGGGGAGTTAATTTGGACAGCTTTGGCTTATGCAACGTGAAGGACATGACTCACATGGCACCCACGCTACCAAGAGAATAAAAGATTATGAAAACAAGGTAATGTATTCTTGAATAGCTGCTTAAAAGTCAGAAACCCTCCATTAATTTAGTGAGAAGAAAGCTTTGCGTGAGCAATGTTAATTGGATTTATAGGATCATAGAATCATGAAGGCTGGAAAAGACCTCTAAGATCATCCTGTCCAACCACCAACCCAGCCCCACCCTGCCCACTGAACCCTGTTCCCTAGGGCCACATCTACACTTCTTTTTATTTGAATCACTTTTCCAACTTGAAAACACAAAAACTTGCACTTTTGAATCCCATTTAAAAGAGGCAGATTTAGTGAAAAGATGTTCCACATGAATTCCTTCAGTGATCAGTGTCATCAATAACTTGAACAGTTAATGAACAGGGGGTAGGAAAAGGCATCGATTATCTGCAATATAGGAAACAGATGCTATAAAAAAACCCTTTCTACCAAAGAATTCATCAGGCTTTCTATGTATTTTTCAGGTATTTGTGATGAATGAAACTTTGTGCTAAGGGAACAAAAGAGATGAGAAGTGTCCTCTAAAGGAACCAAGAACTGGATTTCTGTCCCACCTTCACCTTCATAGCTTTCTTCTCCAATCTTCCCAAGACACTAACATTTGTTAGGTTCCTCCAAGAACAGGCACTGTCTCAAGTGTATCACAACCAGCACCATATTTCTAATGAGAGATATGGAAAAGAAAGAATTATCTGCTCCTCTCACTGCCATTCTTCCTGAATTATTCTTTCCTCTTGTTAATACTTCAATGCTCATTATTACTGGCTGTTATTTTGACAGATTCTCAGTCATGGTAGCTCCTAATGTCCACCAAGCAGACCAGCGTGACCTACCCTGCTACCAAACTAAGAGAGACTCCGAGGGCAGCAGCCGACACAATTGCTTCTTTTAGTCTACATTATGGATATTTAATCCTTCCTAGGTATTTTTCACAGAATCACAGAAGGATTGAGGCTGGAAAAGCCCTCTGAGATCATCAAGCCCAGCCCAGGATCTAACAGCACCACATCAGCCACACCAGGGCACTAAGGGCCACAGCCAGGCTGTCCTTCAACACCTCCAGGGATGGGGACTCCACCACTGCCCTGGACACTCCATTCCAAGGTCTTATCACCCTTTCCCTGAGGAAGGACTTCCTAACATGCAGCCTAACCCTCCTCTGGCAGCTTCAGGCCCTGCCCTCTCGTCCTGGTGCTGGTTGTCTGTGAGAAGAGCCTGACCCCCACCTGAATACAACCAGCTGGAGTTGTAGAGAAGAAGAAAATGATAGTGTCAGGCTGTGTGTATTTCTACACATTTCCTTCTATTTTAAATGAAAAAGTGGGGAGATGCCACAGTAAATGCACGTAGGAGAAACCAGTCTGCCTACAAATCCTGCTTAAATAGCCAGAATGACTGGTGTAGCTCTGCTAGAGAAGAGAACAGAGGTTGAATCATTGAATCAGACTCATAGAATGGCCTGCTTTGGAAGGGACCTCCAAAGGGCATCAATCATGCGAGCAGGGAATTCTTCAACTAGATCAGGTTGCCCAGAGCCTTGCCCAGCCCCACCTCGAAGATCTCCAGAAATGGGGCCTCAACCACCTCCCTGGGCAACCTGTTCCAGTGTTCAACCCCTCTCCTGCTAAACAACTTCTTCCTAACAACCTATTTCAATCTGCCCTTCTCTAATGTGAAACCACTGCTCCTCATCCTATCACTCCAGGCCTTCATCAACAGTCCCTCTGCAGCCTTCTTGTAGCCCACCTGCAGGGACAGGAAGGTCGCTATCAGGTGCCCCCAGATGGAGCCTTCTCTTCTCCAGGCTGAACAACCCCAACGCCCCCAGCCTGTCCTCGTAGCTGAGGGGCTCCAGTCCCCTGATCATTTTGGTTGCCTCCTTTGGACCTGCTCCATCTGGTCCCTGTCCTTCCTGTTCTGAGGGCTCCAGAGCTGGGTGCAGGGCTCCAGGTGAGGCCTCAGCAGGGCAGAGCAGAGGAACAGAATCCTCTTTCTCAATCTGCTGACCAGGCTTCTTCTGATGCAGCCCAGGATGCAATTTGCCTTCTGGGTTGCAAGCACTCACTGTCTGCTCATGGCCAGCTTCTTGTCCACCAGCACCCCAAGTCCTTTTCCTGAGGGCTGCTTTCTATCACCTCCTCCCCGTGCCTGGACTGACAGTGAATACCCACAAAAACTTAGCCTGCAGTGACAGACTCATTCCTGGCACACAGGGACAGTGGGCAACTTGAGACTTCTCTGCCTTGCATCTGTACCAGTGTGGTACCTCCACTGCACAGAGAGTAGGAGCCTGGAAACACCTTGGTTTATCTCACAGTGCTGACACAACACTGTGAGCTTTCGTGAGGACTACTGTCTCCCCCAAGAGCACTTTATTTGATCTCTCACTGTGTCAAGGCAAGCCTCCTGAAGATGCATGGCTGTGTTCCCAGCAGGGAGCTTAATTAACAATGTCCTTCATTTGTTTGCTGCACGGAGCATTGGAGGGATCTTCAGTGAAGGCAGTGAGTTCAAACGATAGCTGGTGCGATGTGGAGCGCTTTGTTGAATTAACTCATACAGCCTGACTGTGACTCACAGCCCTTTTGTACTTCCTGCATAAATCATCTTTCTGTAGTTTCACAAAGTCACCATGTGAAGAGGTTCAAAAAAGTCTGAGCTGATAGGATTTTTCACAAAGTTGATCACACCCAGGAGGGACCTTTGGAGCCAAAGGGAGGGCAAGCTTTGCATAGCTCTCCACTGACTGACGTTCTTCTGGTCCTCCTCGCTGCCACAGGACACACTCTAGCTGTCAGCAGTTCCAGAGGGACGCGCAGCAGGACCACTTACTCCTAATGAAGCCCTTATTCCAGGCTGCCTGCTAAGCAACAGGCAGCCTGCTGTATTTTGAAGGATTCTCTCATCCCCACATAGAATGAGAAACTTTTTCTTTTCAAATAAATACTGACACTTTGACCTCATCACGTGGCTCTGGGCCCTGACTAAGCTGTGGAAGTGGCACCTCCCTTCTCCCCACGCCAGGTGACTGCTGATGTATCATGTCTTGGCAATACCTGTATCAGCACTGTGTTCATCCTGTCTGCCTGCCTCAGCTGTAATGACTCTGTGCTTTGCTACGGGGGCTTTGGCACGTGAAACCGTCATGACTTACTGGAAGAGCTGTTGGTTTCTCACGCGTAGCTTTAACGAGCCGTTGTTTCCTGTTGTCATAGAATCATAGACTGGCCTGAGTTGGAAGGGAACTCCAAAGGTCATCCAGTCCAAAACCCTGCAGGGAGCAGGGACACCCTCAACTAGATCATGTTGCCCAGAGCCTTACCCAGGCTCATCTTGAAGATCTCCAGAAAGGGGCTCTCAGCTCTCTCCATGGGCAACCTGTTCCAGTGTTCAACTCCCCTCCTGCTAAAGAACATCTTCCTAACAGCCCATTTCAAACTGCCCTTCTTTACTGTGAAACCAACAGCCCAGGGCAGCAAGGTCTTTCCCCTTAGTGAAACAGAGCTCCTCTTCTGACATTTATAGTACCCTTACACAGCTTCTGGTGTGTTATGGTGTCTGCTTCTCATATGCAGTGAGTCCTTACATGTCAATCGTATAATCTGAGAAAGGAAGGGGCTGTGCAGCAGTTCTCAGGAAATACAACCTGACTACAATGAAACATCACGGTAACAACAAAAATTAGGTAATAGTTATGGCCATCCTGCCTCTTAAGGAGGGCACTGTAGCTGACATACGGTGCAGAAAGCCTTAGTTCAGCCACATACACCTTTCTTATCATCCCCTACCACAACTAACCTGGGGAAATCAGCTATTACCCACCACTCATCTTTCAGACAGGTGGGGAGGAAGAGGTACTCTGCAGCCCAAGGTGAATGATGAAAGGCTTCAAGGCCTTAGGACAGAAAGGTCAAGAGGGTTTTTAGGGACACCACAAGGCTTCACCAAAGGGAAGTCATACTTGACCACCCTGATAGCCTTCTAAGAGGGCATAACCAGGTGGATAGATGATGGCGGAGCAGTGGATGTGGTCTATCTTGACTTCAGTAAAGAATCTGACATGATGTCCAACAGCACCCTCATGGCCAGACTGAGGCAGTGTGTGGTCACAGTGTGGTTGAATATGGGCCTTTAATGAAGTCTAACTTCTAAATAAGAACACTCTCCTTACATCTCTGCTGTAGTACAGAGTGGAATTACAATTGTTTTAATTATAAGAAAGAGTCTGGTGATGATATTGTTGGTGTCTTCTGGTTTTGTTGTATTGAATGCCATCAGCTGCTGGACTGAAAAAGAATTGTAAAAACATATTCTGTGTGGTGGTCACCAAATGCTTTCAGACTAGGGAGTCCATTTTCAAATCCAGTGGGACAGAGACAGAAAATGCAATAAACTGTGGATTAGTGCTCAGTTTTTCATGAACATAAAGGTGAGCAGAGAGTGTAGAGGATTTAGGTTGTTATTTTATTACTGCTACAGAAGCTGGAAGTGATGTAGTGATGCTCTTAACTAAAAGCTGGTAAGCATCCCTTCTGGAAGGACCCTGGGGAGTTTAAGAGGTAAGAAATCAATAAAGAAGTATTTTATCAGGAAGACATCATCTACTGAAATCAACAGAAGACTATCACTTCCTTTATTTCTTAATGGATCTCCGTGAACTCTACACCACAGACAGATATGTGTTTCACAGAATCAGAGAACATTAGGGAGTGGAAGGGACCTCGAAAGATCATCTAGTCCAATCCACCTGCCACAGCAGGATCACCTACACCAAGTCGCACAGGAAAAAATCCAGGTGGGTTTTAAACCTCTTCAGAGAAGGAGACTCCACAACACTCCTGGGCAGCCTGTTCCAGTGCTCTGTCACCCTCACTGTTCCTTCCCCTATTTATATGGAATCTCCTATGTTCCAGCTTACACTCACTGCCCCTTGTCCTATCACCAGATGACATAGAGAATAGCCCGGCTCCATCCTCCCGACACCCACCCCTCAAATATTTGTAGACATTAATGAGGTCACCCCTCAGTCTCCTCTTCTCCAAGCTAAAGAGACCCACTTCCCTCAGCCTTTCCTCATCAGGGAGGAATTATACTCCCTTTATCATCTTCGTTGCTCTACTCTGGACTCTCTCCAGCAACTCCGTGTTCTTCTTGAACTGAGGGGCCCAGAACTGGACACAATACTCCAGATGTGGTCTCACCAGAGCAGAGTAGAGGGGGAGAACCTCTCTCAATCTGCTAACCAATCCCCTTTTGATCCACCCCAGGATGTTCTTGGCNCATGAGGATGCTGTTGGAGACAATGTCAGATTGTTTACTGAAGTCAAGATAGACCACATCCACTGCTTTGCCATCATCTGTCAACCTTTTTATGCCCTCATAAATATTTCATTGTTTATATTAAAAATTTATAACCGTCCTGATTAAAATCCATACATTAGCTTGCAAAGCCATGTCAGCTAGGATCAGGATAATACAAACTGTATGTGGTGTCTTATAGAATCGTGGAATGGCCTGAGTTGGAAGGGATCTCCAAAGAGCAGCCAGTCCAACCCCGCTGCAGGGAGCAGGGACAGCCTCAACTAGATCCGGTTACCCAGAGCCTTGTCGAGCCTTCCCTTTAATAGCTCAAGGGATGAGGCCTCAACCACCTCCCTGGGAAACCTGTTCCAGCACTCAGCCACCCCCATTATACAAATGAGAAAACCACGGAGAGAAGAGTTAAACAAACCATCAGAATCAGTCAGAAAGTGCCAGCACCAGGAACAGAAGGCAGCATGCCTCATGTCTAAGTTAGATTTAACCCACTATAACAAAGGGAAGGTCCAGGGGGTGGAGAAAGGCAAAGCAATGTAAACAACATGAGTTAGACCCAGTGGACTGGAAGCACAGAGGATATCCTTGGTGACCTTTACATTGGCTAACTCATGTTTTCTGCTGTAATGGTTTTAGAATGTATTTGTTCATATTTTCCAATGCAAAAGGAAGGTAAAAAGACCCCAGACCTAACTATTTCTTCCAATAAATGCAGAAAGAATAAACATGCACTAAAAGGGGGTACTGGTGATGCTGCATGATAATCTGCATCAGGAAAGGGTTCATGATCCTTCTCTCTTCCCTTTCCCTGTAGTGAGTCTCTCTTGCGTATCTCTAGCATGCCCTTGCTAAAAACCCTACCCAAAATAGAAGCATCAATGTCCACTGGTGAATGCTTGGATGTGTTTTGGGTGCACTGTGTAGTTTAGCTGATGATTTTTGTTCAGATTAGGATTATAAAGTCTACTGAGGCATTTCTTAATGAGACACTGTTTCCAAATTCCAGCTGCCCATTTGCCTGGGAGAGGTTTCCTTTCACAAGTACAAGTCAAACCATCCTTATTGTTTTTAATTTCTACCCTTGCACAGTAGGGATGGATGAGATAACTTTTTAAAAATGAAAATTCTGCCAATTTGTTGCATGATCCAGGTGTTCTGCTTTAGAAGCTTCCAGAATCTATGTGTTTTCTGCAGAAAGGTTTGGGTTTAAAATGTTGAAAAGTGTCTGCCTCTGCACTCCCTCCCCTCTTCTCCCCCCCGGTGACTTCTGCCTTCTTCTTTGTTCTTTTTCTCCGCTCCTCTCCATCTGGGACTGTTTGGAGCTGCGTCTCTGCCGCTGAGAGAGAATGTTATGGCTTCTGAAAAGGTTATTGCTTCTTAAGGTGAAGAAAATGTATGTTGAGTGGGAAGATTCACCTAGAGAGACAGAGAACTCTAAACCTTGAAGATTGATGAGAATTGAGACTGAAGTCAGACAGCTACCTTGATCTGAGAGAGAAGCAGGAGCTGTCTGTAATGGACATTTTGAATATTTTATTTTAGTTACTGTAAGAGCAGTGTGATGAAACCCCATGTATCTGTGGCTATATCATAGAATCATAGAATCATAGAATCATAGAATCATAGAATCATAGAATCATAGAATCATAGAATCAT
>VXBP01001617.1:3138308-3156299 GCA_013400115.1 Rhinopomastus cyanomelas
TCCATATAAATATCAGAAGGACCTTCTTCACAGTGAGGGTGACAGAGCACTGGAACAGGCTGCCCAGGGCAGCTGTGGAGTCTCCTTCTCTGGAGATGTTTAAACCTGCCTTGATGTGTTCCTGCGTGACTTGGTCTAGGTGGTCCTGCTGTGTCAGAGGGATTGGACTGGATGATCTTGAAGGTCTCTTCCAATCCCTAATGATTCTATGATTCTATAACCCACCCAGGTGAGATGCGTGGGGGTCCAGACAGGGACCCACAGCACATAACACTACTATTCCACTACTACGCCACCACATCTGGCTGACAATGGCATCGCATGCTCTTCTGTCTGCCTGGTGGGGCATTCCCCCACTACTATTCAATGCCTTCTGTTGTGGGTGAAACCACACTATTTCTGAGATGGGTCAGAGACACCTGACACTTGTGAGCTCCACCTGGTCTTTAACCTGAAAACAGTCACTATTCCCTGTGTGGTTTTCCTTGCAGAAGTTTTAGATGTGCATGCTGAGGTGCAGAGGTTTCCATGGCAACTGTAGGTTACAGCATGTTCAAGAAACTGTGCAAGTTAAAATTAGCTGAGATGGTCATGCATAGATGATAAGGGCCTGGGGCGCTTAGTGGAGGATGGTAGAGTCCAAACCCAGTGCAGATCACGTACCAATGGATACAGCCATGTTGGATCCGCAGTGAATACTGAGAGCTGACAGACTCTGGGCATCTAAGATAAATGGAGTGGCATTTAAAAGACATTTTAGGAGAAAACGGGACTTTAAAACACATTAGATAATGAGGGAAAATTTATTCACATTAATTTGAGATCATTTGAGCCTTTCTGTTTGCATTAAGTTCAATTGCTCTTTCACTTGTCCCAGTTTATTTTTTAGTATCTTAAGAAATCAGTTGTGTGGACACTATTTTCTCCCATAGGTTTATAGCTTGAATCATTTCATAGATGAAAAATTGGAAGTTCAAGAAAGACCTGGAAGAGGGCATAGATTTGTGTCCCTGAAGTCCACATCAGGAGTACAAATACAGCACAAATACAGCAGCACAGCAGGAGACTTGAGCTCACAGAATCACAGAACATTAGGGCTTGGAAGGGACCTTGAAAGACCTTCTAGTCCAATGCTCCTGCCACAGTAGGACCTCCTAGATCAAGTTGCACAGGAACATATCCATGCAGGTTTTAAATGTTTCCAGAGAAGGAGACTCCATGATCCCCTGGGCAGCCCATTCCAGTGCTCTGTCACCCTCACCGTGAAGAAGTTCCTTGGCACTTCTGGTTCAATGAATCCCTCTCATACTACTGCAGGAGCTGGGGCAGCTGGAATGACATGGTAGCTAACTTTTGTGATCTGTCTGAGGTTATCTTACAGAATCACAGAATCTTAGAATCATTCAGGTTGGAAATGACCCTGGAGATCATCAAGTCCAACAACAATCCAATTCTAGTAAGGTCACCACCAGACCAGGTCTCTAAGCACCACATCTAAATGACCTTTAAACACCTCCAGGGATGACACTCAACACCCTCCCTGGGCAGCCTGTCCCAATCCTTGACCACTCTGTCAGGGAAGACATTTTTCCTGATGTCAAATCTAGACGTCACCGCAGCTTGAGGCCCTTCCCTCTTGTTCTATCACTAACAACCTCTGAGAAGAGACAAACATCAACCTTTCTACAGTGTCCCTTCAGGTAGTCATAGATGGTGACGAGGTTTCCTCTCAGCCTCCTTTTCCTCAGACTAAACAGCCCCATTTCCCTCAGATGCNCCAACCTTTCTACGGTGTTCCTTCAGGTAGTCGTAGATGGTGACGAGGTTTCCTCTCAGCCTCCTCTTCCTCAGACTAAACAGCCCCATTTCCCTCAGATGCTGCTTTTCAGACCTGTCCTTAGGCCCTTCACCAGTTAATTGCCTTTCTCTACACCCTGCAGCACCTCAATGTCCTTCCTATGTTGAGGTGCCCAGAACTGCCATCGGTACTCAAGGTGAGGCGTCACCAGTGCCCAGTACAGGGGGACGATCACTTCCCTACTCCTGCTGGTTACACTATTCCTGATCCAGGCCAGGATGTTGTTCTTCTTGGCTACCCGAGCACCCTGCTGGCTCCTGTTGAGCCACTTGTTGACCAATACCCCTTGAGTCTCTCTGCCAGACAGCTCTCCAGCCACTCCTCCTCAGGTCTGTAGCACTGCAGGGCATTGTTGTGGCCCAAGTGCAGGACACCCAGGCATCACGCTCACAAGCAGAAAACTAAAGTCATGCTCAGAGGAGAAGGCAGCTCCTAGTCCATCATTGGTGCAGCTTGACCTAAATATGCTGTTCTGTGCTGATGGATCAGCCTCAACAAGACCACATTATCAATCAGATCAGGAAGGAATTAGAGAAAAGAGAGAGGTGCAGCAATGTCTCTCTGGGCTGAAAGAGGTTGAAATCACTGGCACTGTGTATTTTTAGCAAGAAGACAAGGGCACACGATAAGAAATATATTGAATTAGTGTACAAGGAAGTAATGTCAGGACTCATTTTGGTGCAGTGAATGAACAAGGAGAAAATTCATCTTTTAATTTCCCACTTTACAGCCCAGCAAAGGGAAAGCAGTATCGCTGCAGTCACTGCCTGACTTCCTTCTCCCTGCCTGTAGGTTTCGTACACTCTGCTGTGGGTGATGAGGAATTGTAACCAGGCAGAAACTTGACCAAAGTCTGTTGCTGTTAGGGATAGGTAGAGTTTTCCATCCTTGTGAAGGTAAAATGGAGTCAGGATAAATCCTTCAGGAGGAAACAGGGCATCAGTCCTGACCAAACCTCCACAAGTTCTTTCCTGAGAGAGTGGCTGGGCACTAGAACAGGCTGCCCAGGTTGCTGGTGGAGTCACCATCCCTGAAGGGATTTAAAAACGAAGTAGCTAGAGCACTTGAGGCCTTGGTCTAGGGGTTTGGGAGCTGTTGGGATGAGGGTTGGACTTGATGATCCTGGAGGTCATTACTACGATTCACCAGCTCTTTAGGACTGCACAACTACACACTGACACACGGGTTCTGTATCCTAAATTTGAACGCATTAGCTGTGCACTTGTGCAGTGTGTTTTCAATTTGAAGGGCTGACTCTAAAAACAGATTGTTGTTGTGTTCAGTAAGCTGTCATTTGCCCAGATCTAAATGGGTTTTCATTCACATCCTTTTCCTCCTTGAGGGCTATTTTGTTAAAACCCAATTTTCTAGGCAAGGAACTGCAGAGCTGCAGCTATATAAAAGCATACATACGTACACACAACATTATGTATGCACATTTACACACATATATATATAAAATATATTATATTATATTATATTATATATACATACATGCATGTATATATGTGACTTTTGCCAGTCAAGATCCCAAATGGCATTATCTTGGACTACAGTGACCTGGGTTAAACAGCTCAGTGTTTCTGGAACAAATATATGAAAAGAAGAAGATCATAACCAGCATCTGTGAAAACAGCTGGAATGATACTAGTCAAACTGAAGAACTGGTAAACTGGCCATGTTTGCCCCCAGCTACAGGTTTTTACAGCATTAAACAGCAAATTGTGTTGTGGATACTGCCCTGCAACAGGCTCAACTATTAGAGCTACAGCTAAAGATCCTTTGCTACTTGTATTAGGGGTTCAGAACATTATGGACACCAGAATGAAAATAGCCTATGCAAACTACACCAGATCCTAATTTAGAACATTTTACTTGGCAAGCAGACCCCACGAGGGTCTTTTTTCTTGCCATATTCTATGCAGGACAGAAATGACAGGATGAAGCCTAAAAGTTAGGACATTTCAATCTTTATCTTAAGGAGCGATATAAGCTACAGAGGTGCAAAGCAGTCACAAAGCAAGAGCCATCCACATCCAAATACATGATGACTGAAGGTGAAATTGGATGTGACCTGCAGCAAGAAAGAAGTTGGTGGCATTGGGGACGTTTCCATGGGAACGCCATGACAGAGTCTGATATGTCCTTGTGTTCAAAGAGGAAAAATTTGGGCAGGCAGAAGCTGGTCTCTTAGCGGAGTGGATCTGGCAGTTGGTGGCCCTCTGGAGAGCTGCTCATGGCTGATGTTCAGCTCAGCTGTCAGCTGGCTCTGACAATGTCTGTGGTGCTAGCAGCAGGTGGGACACACACAGGCCAAGCAGGCACACGGAGAGTCTGTTCCTTGTTCAGAGGGATTTCAGAGCTAATGCAAATCAGCTGCTCTGGAGTATATGGTCCCAGGCTACATCCCAACTTTGTCCATGTCTTTGGAAATCAGGAACATTTCCATTGATGATGTGGACATAGATCATAGAATTATAGACTGCCCCAGGTTGGAAAAGACCTCCAGAGGTCATCTAGTCCAGCTTCATGCAGAGCTTAGGTGTAGTCTATACATAGCCCAGTCTGTACAGAGCCTAGGTATAGTCTATACATAGCCTAGGTGTAGTCTATACATCCCCTAAGTGTAGTCTGTACATAGCCTAAGGGTAGTCTATACAGCCCAGCAAGTCTTTAAGAAGAACTATGTAGTAAACTAGACAATTCAACTTAAAATAACATTTAAATCATTTTTTTAAAAATTAACATTTGAATTAACATTTAAGTGTGTGAATACCTAGCATTATAATTTCAGGACTCTCCTCCTCAGACAGAACCCAGGTGGCAGAATGAGTCACCTACACTTCCTACACAAAGCATGGAGAGAGGTAGGCACACCTTAAGTTCTACCCCCTCAAACTGGGGAACCAACAGGAAAGTACAGGAGCATGCTTCAGCTACTCAGAGCCCAAGTACCTTACACAAGGCTTCAGGAAGTTTCCTCCCTGCCTCTGGTATCAGAACTTGGAGTCCTCCCCATCAGGTCTTTACACCTCATCTTGTAAAGGATAATCAGGTCACAGCCTTTTCAAATCAACATCAATGAGTATGGTCATGGCTACAGGAAATGCTCCTGCCACACCTGTTTTGGATGTGTGAACAAACCCATCTGCTCACATGTCACACACATGTGAGATCAGGCTTCACAGTGTCCTGCCATCTGTTGGGACCAGCTGAGCTCCTGCTACTCCAGGTGTGCTGCTGGCGACACCACGTGCAAAGAGCAATGAAAGATTCATCAGGTCAGAATAAGAAGGTACAATAAAGGGGCTTAACTGAAACATGAGAATTTGGAACTAAGCCCCAAAGGAATGGGTAAGGCTGGGGAACAGCTGCCAGTCCACAGCTCCTCACCCATCCACAGAATGACAGAGTTACTGAGGCTAGAAAAGCCCTCTGAGCTCACCCGGCCCAGCCCATGACCTAACATCACCACATCAGCTAGACCAGAGCACTAAGGGCCACAGCCAGTCTGTCCTTCGACACCTCCAGGGATGGGGACTCCACCACTGCCCTAGGCAGTCCATTCCACTGTCCAATCATCCATTCCATGCTCAGCTCAGTCCATGATCGCTCTGCTGGCTGTTGTGGTTGCATTAGTTTTCAGGTGCTTTTACAGTTGCAGGAAGAGGATCATTGCATTGTAAAGGGAATGCAGAAAGCACAGTGTTACACAGATAGAAATGGAGTCCTGTGTCCAGCTCTGTAGTCTCAGGACAGGAAGGACAGCGACCTGATGGAGCAGATCCAGAGGAGGCCACCAACATGATCAGGAGGCTAGAGCTCCTTTGCTACGAGGACAGGCTGAGGGAGCTGAGGTTGTTCAGCCTGGCAAAGAGAAGGCTCCAGAGGACCTTCCAGTACCTGAGGGGGGGCTACAAGAAGTCTGCAGAGGGCCTGTTTATGAAGGCCTGGAGTGATAGGATGAGGAGCAATCCTCAGCAGGGACTGGCAGATTGAAATGGGCTGTTAGAAAGAAGTTCTTTAGCGGGGGGGGGGGGGTTGACAACTGGCACAGATTGCCCAGGGGGGTTGTTGAGGCCCCATTCCTGGAGATCTTCAAGGGGAGCCTGGGCAAGGCTGTGGGGAACCTGATCTAGCTAAGGACGTGCCTGCTTACTGCAGGGAGGTGCACTAGATGGTCTTTGGAGGTCCCTTCCAACCCGGGCCATTCTAGGATTCTATGATTCCAAGAGATCCCAGGAATAAGGCATCCCCACAGGAAAGTTACCAAACCGCCTTTGGTTTGCCAGTTCAAAGGTGGGCAGTGAGTGACACGGGTATTACCAGCGTCACCAAAGACACGAGAGGTGAGGAAAAGGCTGCAGGGGTGGGTAAGAGGAAACCTCACACAAGAACAGCAATACACACAGCAAGACAAGAACAGCAGCAGGGCTGCCGAGCCTGACTTCCACACAGCCTGCAGGCTGCATAGAGAGGGGAGAGGGGAGCAATTCATTCACCCACACACAGATCTACCTGGCCCCATAAATATTAAACAGCAGTAAGATGCGATTAGGACTAATTTAGTTGCTAATCAGATCATCGGTGGTTGTGAAACTCCACCTGTTGGACAGAAAAGTCGGTTCCTGAACTGCATTGCCACAGACAGTTTAGTTTTGCCTCCTTCACACTGGGAATAGATGTCTCCGTTTGGATAATTTCAGCATAAATGAAGCTCTTTTCCCTAATCTGGGCTGTTTGAGTAATAAAATAAATGTATAGAAGCATAATCTATAGAAAAATAATTTATAGTAAGAAGTCTTATAGAAACATAATTTATAGAAAAATGTATAGAAAAATAATTCATAGAAATAATTTCTAGAAACACAATTTATAGAAAAATGTATAGAAAAATAATTTCTAGAAACATAATTTCTAGAAAAATGTGAGAAAAAATTGAAAAATCAGAAAAATAAAATTAATTTTTAAATGGAGAAAAGTAAAAAATTAAAATCAAAACTAGAAAATCCGAAATAGAAGAAATTTAAAGAGGAAAAAATTAAAATAAAAATCAAAACATCAGGGGAAAAGTTGTAAAAATAAAAGAATAAAACATTATAAAAATAAAAATTAAAATAAAGAACTGGGAAAATAAAGTCAAAAAATAAAAAAGACAATAAAAATTGGAAAAAATTAAAATAAATTAAAATAATAAAAATTCAGAACAGTAAAAAATGAGACTAAAATATTTTTTAAAATTGGAAAAACAATTTTTAAAAATGAAAAAAATCTTTTTCCTGTTTTTTAAAAAAAATACTTTTCTTCCTGAAATGCCCTGTGCTGATGGCAGCCCGTTGTGTGATATAACTATATAGCTATACTGGAGCCCTCCCAGTACAAAACCAGCTCAAGCAAAGCCTCACTCTGTCATGGTTGTGCCAGGAAAGTGTTCTCCAGTACAGACCTGAACTCATCCTAAAAAAACCCCTTTCCCATAGCAGCATGAAATAGGATCATGGAGGAGGTGTAAAGGCAGAGCTTGAAAATAGGAAAGCTCCTGGAGAAGGGTGCTGGGAATTCACAGGCGCAGGGAACGCCGCATGCCAAACTGAGCTGCATCACCTCGGGAGCTGCACGCGGTGCCCCGCAGCATTCTGCCCAGCGTCTGCAGCGCTCTGACTACTGCCCTAGAGGTACAAGAGACAGTCCCAGGGTCAGCACGTGTACAAAAGGTTCTCACAAGCTTCTGTCTCTGGAGATAAAAACTTGACCGGTCTTCAGCAGTCTGTGACTCTGGGTGGGGGGGTGGACTGAAGGACCTCCAGGAATCTCCACAAAGCTGAATTGCTGCCTGAGTCTCTGTCACACTTTGGATGCCCCAAACCAAGCAGAATGTTTGTGCCCCTCAGATCCAGGCCCAACAACACTACTGTTATGACACCACAGCATCCTCATTTCTGCCAAAACATTGCAATAGCAGCAGAGTTCTGCTTGAAGTCTGCTCAACTCTGGATTTTCTCTGCTATTCCACTAGAAAATAACTTCTCCTGTATTTAAGATAATTGGAGTCACTGACTATAACATTTGGGGATAATTGCTGTCTGGCACCCCTGGTGACAAAGCACCAACCTCCTGACCTAGAAAGAATTGAAAACAAGAAAGACATCACCATCTAGACTTCCATCCAAAGGTAATGGGATCTGCAAGGCTCATCCACAGAAAGGGTTATTGTGGCAAGTGGACATGGGCGATGGTGCAGGTTTGTCAGGCCCCAGGTATAGACCTGGGCTGAGCTTCAAGAACACTCCAGAGGGGTTTGCTGAATGTTAGAAACAACATTGAGACAGCCTGAGTGTTCACAAACTGGCTACAATGCAATTACAGTGAGGCTGACTTGGGAAGGGCAATGTGCTGAGGACATGGAGATCTGGCCCCATGTACTCTAAGGTTTCCCTGAGTGACCTCTCCCAGAAAGCAGCCTTTTGGTCTCAAAAGAAAATGGCATCTGATGGCTTGGAAAGAAAAGCTGCCAAACTGAATACAATTTTAGACAGAAAGGTATGTTTTTATGATGAAGGTAAGAATATTGGATAATAAATTATTGATTAAATTCCATTGATGTGTTGGAGCCTGACAAGAATTAGAGTTCTGCTGTCAATTCAATTACCCCTCAGTGGTGAATGCTGCTCTAATTATTAGTTGCTGGTTTAATTAAAAGATGCTTAAGGCAGTGTAAGTTTTGCCCCTGATGTCAATGAGAGATCCGTTCTGTCTGAACTCCTAGAGTGATTAATAAACAGCAGATCATTTAGAAATTCCATCACTCCCAGGTACAGAGTTAATCTTGAGCCATCAGAGGCAAACACAACGAAACAACGAACTGATCCAAGTGGAGTGGTACCTGCCTATCCCAGGGTCTGCTAAACCACAGAGGAAACAGCAGCCCTTGTACTATAGGTAAGGAGAAAGAAGGTTGAAATGTATAAAGCAGATTGTAACTGAAGAGAGACATTGAAGTTAATCAAAAACATCTCCCTGATGAGGAGAGGCTGAGGGAGCTGGGTCACTTTAGTTCGGAAAAAAGGATACTGAGTGGTGAGCCCATTAAAGTTTATAAATATGGAAAGGGCAGGTGTCAGGAGGATGGAGCCAGGCTCTGCTCAGTGTCATCCAATGACAGGGCAAGGGGCTACAGGTATCAGCTAGAACAGAAGAGGTTTTGTATCAGTATTAGAAGGTATTTCCTAGTGAGGGTGGCAGAGCACTGGAATGGGCTGCACAGGGGGGTTGTGGAGTCTCCTTCTCTGGAGACATTTAAAACCTGCCTGGACATGTTCCTGTGTAACTGGATCTAGGGGATCCTGCTGTAGTGAGGGGATTGGACCTTTTGAGGTCCCCTTCAATCCCTGATGTCCTGTGTTCTATGAAAAAGACTGGAGGTACAACTCAGAGAAGAGCACACGAGACAAGTGACTTTGCTGGACAAATGACATAAATAAGGAGTGACCTCCCTCCAGTCTTCTCTGGTGCTCCTGTCCCCTCCAGCAATGTACAGAGGACTAGGGGCACCAACCACTGCTCTTTTAATGAGACAGAAGCCTCACTTCAACAGAGCAAGTTGGACCTTTGCTCTTCCAGTCCTAAAGGCTGTTCCCAAGCCCTCAAAGCCTGCATGCATGCCGCAAATAGTTCTCAGAGGAAGAACAAACTTGCCTAGTCTCTCCCAAAACTCCTACTCAGAAGTATTAGCCAGTGACATTGAGCTCCTTCAACCTCATTCAAACAGTAAACATCAGGAGGTGGCTTAATTTAGCCATCCTCAACTGCCATCAGACCAAACCTGAACTGATGCCACATTGAACAGCTGCTTCTGAGCCAAACCTTGGTTTCTGTGGTTTGTGCTGGATTGAGCCTTCTGAACCTCTAACTACATCCTGCTCACTGCAACCTTTTTCTTCACAGAGAGCCATGAGAGAAGCTGGTCCGCTTGGTTTATTTGCTCTTTCCTTCCATTTCAGCTGCCGTCTGAGCATACGGCTGTATGAGCTGTATGTAGCCCCAAGCTCACACAAGAGCAGGAATATGGAATCACATACTTGAGGAGAGGAACATACAGGCAGAGGAAGGCTAGCTGCTGAGGTGAGGAGAGCTAGTTTTCAGGAGATAGCTTGTGAACAAAGTCACCATGCCTTCACCAAAGATCAGAGATCTTCTGGAGAACTGTATTCCATGTTGTTTAATTAAACTGGTCTCAACAGCAATTAGTGCTTGGATGATGGATATCTGGTTTTTTTCATGTTCTGAAAAAAATCCCAGTGCACAGTGGGATTACAAATTAGCCCAATTCATAAAAAGACACCAATACAAAGTGACCTAGTGTCATGTTAGTAGTAGTAGTAGTACTGTAGTAGTGTAGTGTGGGTCCTTGTCTGGATCCCCATGTGTCCCACCTGGGTGGCTTAGAGACCTGAACTGTATGTTAACCAAGAGCTTTTAGCTCAAGCATCAGACACAAAGGAAGGGTTTAACAAACCCACTGACTGATCTACAGGCAGTGAAACAACTGTCTCAGTTTGGAGAAGAAAGGCACAGAGACATTATAATTGACTTTCCACCATACATCAGAAAAAACCCCACACAAGATATAGACACAGAGACAGAGTTTCATCATACTCCTCTCACATAGACCTGAATTAAAAAACATCCAGAACATCCATTGTAGACAGTTCCTGCTTCTCTATCAAATCATGACGGTCATCCGACTTCAGTCTCAATCCTCACAAAACTTCCAGGCTCAGAATTCTCTCTGTTTTTCCAGGTCCAGTTGAATCTTTCCATTTGCCATGAATTTTCCTCAACTTGAGGAGTGATAACTTTCTCAGAAGCCATAACAGTCTCTCTCAACAGCAGTGATGCAGCTCCAAACAGACACAAAGATAGAGAAAAGCAAAGAAGAAGCAAAGAAGAAGGCAGAAGTCACCGAGAGGGGAGAAGAGGGAGGATGTGAGGGGTAGGCACTTTACTTTTCAACTTTTTAAACCCAAACTTTGTTTTCTGCACAAAACACACAAATGAAACCTACAGATTCTATTGGTGAGGCAGCACCCTGAATATTGTGATCAGTTCTGGGCCTTTCACTACCAGAAGGACATTGAGGTGCTGGAGCAGGTCCAGAGAAGGGCAATGAGAGCTGGCGAAGGGTCTGGAGTACAAGTCCTGTGAGGAGCAGCTGAGTGAATTTGAGTTACTAAGTCTGGAGAAAAGGAGACAGAGGGGAGACCTTATTGCCCTACAATGACCCAAAAGGAGGCTGGAGCAAGGAGAGGCTCAGCCTCTTCTCCCTGTTTGCCAGTAATAGGACCAGAGGCAATGGTTGCAAGCTGCATCAGGGGAGGTTTAGGCTTCATATTAGGAAGTATTTCTTCACCAAAAGAGTTGTCAAACACTGGAACAGGTTGCTCAGGGCAGTGGTGGAGTTGCCATCCCTGCAGAGGTTTAAATAACATGTGGGTCTGGTGCTGAGGGATGTGGTTTAGCCGTGACCTGGCAGTGCTGAGTGGAAGGTCAGACATGATGATCTTAAAGGTCTCTTCCAGGCAAAGATACTCTGCAATTCTGTGATCCCGTGTGATGCTGGACCGCAAGGATCCCTAAATGAACATTTCTCTTGGAGGGGGAAAAAGAGGTATCACCCAAGATGTTCTTGCTTAGGCATCAAACGAGACATAATTCATGGCAAACTGTTCACGTCTGCAATCTGGCTCCTCCCTTCTAACAACAGATACAAAAATGTGATCCACATTAACACTGGAACCAGTACTGGGAATAGAAGTTGCAGCAAGTTGGGATGAATGGAGCAATTCATCACTCATTTACTCCTTCAGACTCTGTAGGCAGCAGAGATCCCTGCATTTGCTGTAGCTCACATTTCTAAAGAAACAAATCTAGAAATTTAAACTACCTTAGACTGTTAAGGAACTGGACAACATAGAACTTGAGCAATGTGATGCGTTACACAGCCAGCACATTCTTTGATACACAGATGGATTTGACTGCAGTATCTGTTGGGACTTTCTGACTGTTCACCCCTTTGCTTTTGTCTTTTCACGTACACAGACTTCAGTCTCCCTCACTCGTTTTATATCTGTGTGAACAAGCATGAATGAACGTCTCTGTATGTCCAACTAAGTGTAATAGTCTGTGGAAAGAGGGCACTTTACTGATGACACTGGCAGAACATGAATCTGCTCAGTAATGCTTATTGCATCCCTTGAAAAGATTTGAGCAACCAAGCCCCTTTAATGTTTTATTCTGAAGAACCAGCTGGGACTTGACCAGCTAGGCTTCTCCTGAGGCCACCCGGCCAGTAAATCAGTGAGAAACAGAAATGCTTTCTTTAGAGGATGGGGGTTTCTTGTTCTCAAAGCTTTTAGTCTTAACACCATATCAGGGCCACCAGCTTACTCATCCTGTGGGACATGCTATTCTTTTGTCTGCCAGGCTGACAGCAGACCCCACCATGCAGTGACTGGCTCTGCCAATCGACATTTTCTTAACCTCTCTGCTCTGATACTGGCACAAGCAGCAGCCTTTTCTGTGCTCTCTTGGCTTCTTTATATTCAGCTGGCTCCAGACGTCTGCTCTCAGAGCCCACCAGGACATATATGCACGTCCAGCCTCCACCTCCTTCCCTTCACAAGATGAAAAGAGTCCAGCAGGCTGCACCTCCCCACTGCTGGGTCCTGCATGGGGCAGGAGGAGCCATCTGAACCCACTACTGCTCTCTTCTACAGGACTGTTGAGAGGGAATCGGGGAGCGTGACTGTATACACCACAGATTCACATGAGAGGAGCGAAGAAAGCCAATAGTGAAGATGAAAAGCACCAGGTAGGAGAACATGTGTGATTTAGAGAAATCTTTAAATAAGAGATTAAAACAGTTAAAGCTGTCCTTACCAGATGCTGCCTTTGGTTTCATGACAGCAGTATATGAAGGGAATGGTAATAAAGAGAGCTTTATTGCCATGGTTAATTAGAAGGTATAAAGAAACTGCCTTGTCAAACCTGTTAGTAAATCTTTCACGCGGGTTTTCACACATGTAATGTGCCTGGATTTGAGGAGAAAGTCAGTAAGAACCTGTCTGAAAATACAGATTCAAACCAAAGGGGTTTTTTTCTGTTTACAGGAAAAGAACTGTTTTCTTATACGTTTGTAGTTGTCTGTGGTCTTTCATCTCAGCCACAATCCAGCACCAATCAGGTAAGGAAATGAATTTTCTGTGGATTTAGTCTTTCTGTAATTCTGACTGTCAGAAAAATTATTCGGAGTTTCTTCAGAATTAAAATGCTGCCTAGGTAGCCATCCCAGAAAGGGAGAGCTGTCTGCAGGTTTGTGTGGCTGTATGTACATGTGCATATGAGAGAGGGGGAAAGCAAAGATCTCTGTGTGTTACTTTGAGATGTGTTAGTAAGGTAAGGATTTAAATCTAGATCTAGGTGGGAGATACAGGGCACAAACCTCTCTCTGTCTTTCGGTGCTTCTGCTGCTTTTGGCAACCAACTGGTTCTGCTATATTTGCTGGGCATAGAAGGTAAATGGCTGGATGTCAGCCACATCTCATAAAATAATATAGAATGAGGCTGTTTCTGAGGTGCAACATGTCAACCTGAATGTTCTCTTTAGGTCTGTGTTGTCAGAAGGAAACCCAAATTGATGGCTGAGCCCTTGCAGCACACAAGGCGCTCTGTGTTACACAGGCATCCCCTTCCAACCTGCAGGCTTCCTTTCTGACCATTCAGACTCTGCTAGCATTTTCCAAACGGACCCAATACTGGACTTGTACATGGCTTTAAAAATTCCTCAAATACATGTTTGTCTT
Source organism: Rhinopomastus cyanomelas (assembly GCA_013400115.1). Lineage (NCBI taxonomy): Eukaryota > Metazoa > Chordata > Aves > Bucerotiformes > Rhinopomastidae > Rhinopomastus > Rhinopomastus cyanomelas. Next base: position 3,152,028 of record VXBP01001617.1, read on the forward strand.
CCTTTCATCCTTCCTTGAATTAGTGGGATCTATTAGTTTTTCATAGTCATTACAAGGCTTCTTGACAGATAACAAACTGAAAAAAACTATACTATAAAATTCGGGTTCCTGAACCCCCAAATTTCTTCTTGGGCCAACAAAAAGAACTCTGTAAGTTCTGGTCCTCACCTTATTTGTAGTGAATGATCACTCTTTGATCAAATGCAGCACAGAGGAAGGGGGGCCACCTGGAATACCTGAGAGGATGGAAAAAATGCCAACAATTTCTCAATGGTCTCTTTAGGTGGCATGAAGTTTACATAAGTTTCCCTTGAGGGAACTGGCATTTTTTCCAAAGTTTGCTTAAACCACAAAAACATCCAAACCAAGAACTCCTTACACAGCAGGCCTTCTTCTGCTACAACTCTCACTTCAAGGTTTGAAAAAACATAACCACTCAGCCAAGGTATAATTTTAAATTTGGAGCTTTCGAGAAACTAACTCTTGTTTTCTTAGACCACTGACTTCACTGCCTACAAATTATATGGATTATTATATGCCTCTAATTATTATTATTGTTTATAAAAGTATTAAATTCATTATGTTCTTGCAGTTGCCTCATTAATTTTTTTAAGACAATCTGCAGGCACGTGGTTAATAACTTTACCCTTTCTTGCAGGACGGTCAGTGATTCTGGGTGCCGGTCAGAGAACAGATCTCTGCCCAACAATCAGGATTGGCGAAGATGACTTACCAGGCAAGTAGCATGCTGAATTTTTCAAGAGAAAAGCTGCTGTTCAGAGACTTTATGAGTCTCTGGACTTCATAATATTCACAAAATCAAATAATTATTGAGGCTGGAAAAGCCCCTGAGCTCATCCAGCCCAGACTAGGACCTAACATAACCCCGTCAGCCAGACCAGGGCACGAAGGGCCACAGCTAGTTTGTCCTTCAACACCACCAGGGATGGGGAGTCAATCACCTTCCTGGGCAGTCCATTCCAGGGTCTGATCACCCTTTCTGGGAGGAAGGGCTCCCTAACATCCAATCTAACTCTCCTCTGGCAGCTTCAGGCCCTGCCCTCTTGTTCTGGTGCTGGTTGTGTGGGAGAAGAGCTGAATCCCCACCTGACTGCAACCTTCCTTCAGGTTGTTGTAGAGAGGGAGAAGGTCCCCCCGAGTCTCCTTTTCTCCAGGCTAAACACTCCCAGCTCTCTTAGCCTCTTCTCATTAGCCTTTCCCTCCAGTTCCTTCCCCAGCCCCTCAATCTCTTTCTTGAAGTGAGGGGCTCAGAACTGCCCTCAGTACTGGGGAGAAGCCTCCCCAGTTCCCAGTACAAGGAGAGAATGACATCCCTCATCTGCTGACCACAGTATTGCTGATCCAAGCCAGGATGCCATTGGCCTTCTGGGCCACCTGAGTACACTGCTGGCTCCTGTTCAGCCGGTCATCACCCAGTACTGCCAAGCTGTTCTCCAGCCACTCATCCCCCAGTCTGTAGCTGCAAGGGGTTATTGTAGCCAAAGCATAGGACCATGCCCTTGCCCTAGTTAAAATTTATCCCATTGGCCTCTGCCCATTGACTCAGCCTGTCCAGATCTCTCTGCAGCATCTTCCTCCCATTCAGCAGATCACCATTCCCCTCCAATTTAGTGTCATCTGTGAATTTACTAAGGGTGAACTTAATCCCCTCATCCAGGTTGTCAATAACGATGTTGAATAGAACTGGGCCCAGTACTGATCCCTGGTGGACACCACTGGTCACTGGACACCAACTGGATGCAGCATCATTCACAACCACTCTCTGTGCCTGTTCATCCAGCCAGTTTTTAACCCAGTGAAGGATGTGCCTATCCAAGCCATGGGCTGCCAGCTTTTCCAGGAGGATGCTGTGGGAGATGGTGTCAAAGCTCTGTGACTGCAGAGTTTTCTAATTAAATGCAAATAACAGTCACATTTCCAAATGTTCTCTCGTAGGCTTTGACCTGATTTCTCAGTTCCAAATAGAAAAAGCTGCTTCCCAAGGAATTATCCAGAGAGTAGTAGGCTCCACTTCTCTACAGGTGGCTTATAAACTGGGACCCAATGTTGACTTCAGGATTCCAACCAGGTAATGCTTTTCACTTTTTGACTTTAAAATATATATAATTTGCAATATTATAATTTTGAGGATAGATCCTCTCCCCAGCTAGATCGTCTCCTGTGCAAAGCCTTTGGGAGGAGAAAGAGGAATTAAACTTATTTTTTCCATTGCTCCCACCAGATAAGACTGTTTCTGTAACAGCAGTATCAACGACTTGCACTTTCCTCTACTACTGATAGTAGAATTGTAGGTGTCAGAATTACCTCAAAGTGTCAGAATTAGAAAGGGATCCACTTCTGGGAAGTAAAGACAAAAGCTGTTGATGTCTTGAAAAGAAATAGGGGGGCAAAGAAAAGTTAATGGGAGGGAAATTTTCTCCAAACATTGACACAAAGGAGCTTCCTGATCGTGTGACGATTGCAGAGACAGTGTGGGGTAGAAGCTGGTTGATTGCACAGTAAGGAGTATTTTTGCTTTTTGGATGACTGGTACATGCACATTGCTGACTGATTTATGGTAATTTAATCTATGAAAGATGAAAACAGCTATTTAGCATGTTAGAGGCAAGCAGCCGTAGGAGCCAGGATTTAGGAATCTAATTCCATTTGCGCTTTACAGGCCAGGCTTGCTGCTGGTAAAAAGGATAGAGACAGTAGAGCAGATTGAAGATGTCTATGCCAAGCTTGGGCAAGTTTGGAGCCTGGTCCACCACCTTATGTAGTTAAGAATGCCTTTACTGAGCAATTAACAGGTTGGAAGGGACCTCCAAAGTTCATCTAGTCTAACTCCTCTGCAGGTAGCAGGGATATCCTCAACTAGATCAGGTTGCCCAGAGCCTTGTCTAGCCTCCCGTTGAAGATCTCCAGGGATGGGGCCTCAACTCCCTCCCTGGGCAACCTGTTCTAGTGTTCAACCCACCTCCTGCTAAAGAACTTCTTCCTAACAACCCATTTCAATCTGCCCTTCTCTACTGTGAAACCTTAAGGTAGTTCACAGCTTAACTCATCCGTTATATTGGACTCATGACTCATTTCCACCGCAGTGGCACTAGGCTGTAGTGTGTAAATGTGAATCCAACCACAGACAGTAAAAGGGATCTTAATTTGAGTAGAAGCTGGGAGATTCTCCAGTTTTCAACTCATGCTTCTTAGCTCAAAAATAGTTTGAGCTATCAAAGCAGTTGTATCTTCATTTTTAAGAAAACTTAGATTTATTGCTGTAGATGGCTCTAGGGAGATATATGCTTTACATATACAAGTCATTCCTGATGAAATTATGGCTCTCATGACACTGGTACTTCCAGGCAACACTGTGCTGTTACACTGCAATGCCACCTCATGGTAAACCTGACATTTGGCCCTGGTTAGACTAAAACATCTCCTGCACTTTAGCTGAGTGTCTCATCCCAGGGAATGCATTAAGGGTTAAGGCCTGAGAGTGCTCTAGCGCATGCATGTGCTGCTCCTCTCTCACTGGGCCTGACCTTGCTGTTCTGCCTCAGAGCTATTTTACAGTGTGCACCTCTCCACCAGCTGACTCAGAAGGAGCAAGCAGCTTAATCTAACAGCACAGCTGAGGCACACCACAGGCCATTGCCAGCATTAATTTTTCTAAAAAATGTCTAAAAAACCCAGAACTCCCCACAAAACCTTTGTAATGTGACATGGTAGGTGATTCCACTAGTGTCAATATGGGATGGTGGGCTTTACTGGTGTGAATATGGGATGATGAAGTGCCCAAGAAGCATTCCAGGAATGCAGAGCACCCCAAGCAAGGTTGAGCATCAATAATGGCATGGGCGTAGCTCTGACTTTTTCAGACCCAGCAGTGAGGAAGATGAGGAGGAGGAGAAGGAGGACATCCAGCCTTAATAACAACAATAATTCCATTGCAATTGAAGTTTTTGCAAGGGAGAGAAGATCTTGCAGTCCAGTCTTGTGTCCTGAAAGTAATTCTAATGGCAGTAGTTGTTTAAGGGGGAGGGTTAGGTTGGATGTTAGGAAGCCCTTTCACACAGAAAGGGTGATCAGACTGTGGAATGGACTGCTTGGGGTAGTAGTGGACTCCTTATCCCTGAAAGTGTTGGAGAACAGACTGGCTGTGGCCTTTAGTGCTCTGGTCTGGCCGATATGGTGATGTTAGGTCATGGGCTACACTGGATGAGCTCAGAGGACTTCTCCAGCCTCAATCATTCTGTGATTCGGGGGCGG